>PVHY01025085.1:0-18830 GCA_004024945.1 Uropsilus gracilis | reverse complement strand
GGATGTGATGTGTGTGTGGGGGGGTATTCTCATGGGGATCAGCAATTATACAATCATGTATTGTAAAAATCCAAAAATAAAATTTAAAAAATTTTAAAAAATATATTTTTTTCTACATTTCCCTGAACCCAATAGCAGTTTTTTAGACAAGATATTATTTACAGCCTAAAAGAAAAAAAGAGTCCACAACAACTGCAAACTATAACATTTCAAATAAGCATTCTGTAGTCACATATAAAGGTATTACAACTTATTTAAAACAATATAATTATATTGACATATAATCTACTGTATAATAAAGACTGAGGTTCCCAAATTGATGAGGCTTAGTTTCCACTGCTGTTTCATGAACACAAAACGTTTTATATACAAAGAAAAGATCTCATTTGTCAAAAACCTTGTGTGATGACTATTTTGAAGCCTTTTTTACATCTGTTGCAGTCCCCATATATATGTCTTTGGATCCTCTGTCTTTTATATCCTAGGTGGTCTTGAGTCTCTTTTTAACTCTCAACATTACTCACTACTGAAGTTTCCTCAGAGAGGAACTTGTGGGTGTCGCTAGATGGTGCTGTTTGGTTCCTGTTGCTGAAAAACTGATGTTTTGATCGTCTTGTGTGTTCCCTGGATAAATGCACCCCTGAGCATTCTCATAATAACTCTTCCCCATGTGTTGGCTATAAATAGTGGCTCTGCTCACCACAGCACCCTTAGCTTGAGTAGTGTTTGAATGTCATGGGATCCATTCAGGAGAAAAATCTGTGTTGTATTCTCTTCCTGCGATCATTCTCATAAATTTAAAAATAAGCACTTTTTGACCAGACAGAATATTTACCAAATATAGGAGTATCACTTGCTTTTCCCTTGTTTATTAGGATACTGCTGTTGGAAGATTATTTGTGGGACATAGGTAATTCTATGCATGGATAATTACCACTCCCCATCCCCCATTCTTCAAGTAATAAAAGGAAGCAGTTAATTCTTTCTCTGATTAGGAAAATAGCAAGAGCCTCTCATTAACCTTCAGGTCCTCCATCAACCTTAACTCAAATAATCTGAATGCCAGAGCAGGGGATCTTGGGTGATCAACTCGAAAAATCTTGTGGTTTTGTGTTTTGAGCACCTTCACTAGGACCATCAGAGGTTAGTGGGTCTTCTCTATTCCTCTCCTGTCACTCCTTAGGCCAACCTAATGAAGTTACGTTTGGAAGCCGTTAATGCTACTGAAACTAAGGTCAAAGCCAGGGGACACCTATATTACCTAAGTACCTACCACATATCCACTTGTCTGTTCGTACTCTTGTTTATCTATTTTTCATTTCTTCAAACAAACATTTTCTGTATGCTACAAGTAACCAAGAAATGGGAGCTAATAAGGGCCAGAACTCTTTAGCTACGTTGCTCAATGACTACTATGAGCTGGGGGTTGAGAAAGACTACGTCTGCAGGAATAAAGAGACTTTACACATGGGTAGGACTACAAGGGAGCTTTCAAGGGAGGGATAGTCAAGCTAAGGCAAACATTAGGACCAATGGTGATAACAACCAATAAGGATGAACTCCATCCAGCCTTCGGTTTCTTTACTTGTAAAATGGGAGTCTGGCTGTCATCAGGAGGCCCAACGGCTGCCTTTTATACAGTCCCCACATCCTTCACCAAATTGCGGGCAACAGCCGAAATGACCAGTTCTTCAGATAAGAAACACGTTTGCCCTCCTCTGACATAACAACTGGGCTTAGGCCAGGCTGAAATTTGTGAAAGGAATGCCTGTGCTCAAGGAGTGGGCAGATATGCACTGAAATCCAATCCAGCCAACCAGTACTTCAGTTGTCTTAGACGTTCACTTAACTGTCCTGATCTCTAGTTTCCTCTTCTTGAAGATGGAGCTGATGATACTTGTTCTTACTTGGAAGGAGGTATTGGCAGGGGGAGGGATTTGGGAAGGGAGTGGAGGGGTGTTATGACCCAGAAAGTATGGGTTCAGGTTCTGATTTGGCCTCTTAACTACTGTGTCCTTGGGAAGTTATTGACTCTCACTGAATCAGAGTTTCTTCATCTAATGCAGGAATATAAGACTTGCTTCAAAGGACTACTGAAAATTTAAATAAGGTGTTATTTTTAATCCAGCACCTAGAACATACTGGGTAGCCAATTATTGTTACTTTCCTCCTCTTAACTTTTTTAATACTTGCTGCCAGAATTACCATTTAGCAATATATTCCATCTTGTACTGCTCACACATGTTATATTTGTTGGTCTTGTCTCCACAACAAGATTTTAAACTTTGTAAGGTCGTGGATCATGTTGCCTAGCACCATGCCCAGCACACAGCAAGCAGAGAATAAACAAAACTCCTTGCCAAGAACCAATGCAGGAGTGCTTAAGCACTGGCAGTCTTGTTAACCCAGTGACTGTTTGGGGAACTACTATGTTTGGACTTAAAATTTTTGAAATTTTTCTTTTTTGAACAAACTTTCTCCAATACTGTTTAATTATAAAATGCTTCAGGATTCCAGAGTATTAGTACACCACTAATAGCAACAACAATAACTCATCTTTACTGAATGTCGAGGGCACACAACTACCTTATGTGCATTACCTTATTTAATCCTCATAACGACCTTATGAAGTGATTTATTATTATCCATATTCTGTTGATAAGGACACAAAAGAGCAGGGAATTAAGTAACAAGCTAAGTTTCACCCAGTTAGTAAGCAGGAAGACTGGGATTAAACCCAGGTCTTTCTGATGCTGGAGCTCTTGCTCATGGCACACCATTATGCCGAATGGTGCCAAGTAATGTGGCATGTGGGCAAGCACCTCTCAGAGTGCCTAGTACCTAACAGGTATTGGCTCTCTTCCTTCAATTAAGAGTTCTATTCATTGAGTCTAGGATGAAACAAGCCTTGTGGAAAATGGGATGAATCTAAAACTTTGTGTCTGCTCCTAGAGAACACACCACACAGTCAGAAGTCTGATGTCCTGGAGAAAAGTCTGGCACTCAAAGATTTTTCACTTGAGTATCTAGAACAAGGCTTTGTCCCAGGTAAAGAAGGGTGAACTTGCAGTTCCTCACCCCTGCTTGCATGCCTTGTGCAATGACATCCTCACCATGGTCAACATTCCCAGCAAGCCAGCTTCCTAAGGGCACATACAGGGCAGCAAATAGAAGCAGAAGGGCCACATGAGGATTTGGGCACTAAATCTGGTGTTCTTGAGAGTTTGTCTTCTGTTCTAACCCAGAAACAAACTGTGACCCATATGCAGAGGAGCAAATTCTCTGCCAAGTTCTGGCCTTTGGAGTCTCTTATTGGGGAAAAAAATAATGTGAGCCTGGCACAAAGTTAACTTATGAAACAAACCTTCAGAGTTATTTTGAGCATCTACCCTCAGGAATCACTCTAGCCCTTCTTGTGCAACAGGAACTAGGTCACCAAGTCCTCTCAACAGAGTCAGGAGGAGTGCTTCTAGGAGGGATGCCTTCTGGGGAGCTGAGCGGGAGCCCTCTGCCACTAACATTACTGAGGAAAACTGTAGAGAGGGATAGGAATAAAGTCAAGCTGCCACTTTGGTTAAAAATTGATGACAATCTGGACACAAACTAAAGGCAAAACCACAAATCTTCTGGGTTTTGTTTTCATATTATCATAGCTGTGCAGGGTAGTCATGGAAACCAGCAGAGGTGTCAATTTTCAGCTTTGAGATGTTAACCTGAAGTTACTCTGATGTGAATTTTAAAAACAATAGAAATTGTCCTGAACCTGGATGAGGTTTCCAGCTTTTCTTGCCTAGCTCAGAAGTGTCTGTTTTGTCTGTTTCTCTTTTCTGGTTACACAGAACCTAAAGATGCATCAAAAACGGATTCTGGTGAAGTCAAGAAGTTACATTGGGTCTCTTTACCCTTGCTAGAAACCTGTGTCAGCCTAGTTTAGGTAAGAAAAGAAGGGGGTGGGGCAGCTCATTAGCTACTTAGGGGCAAAAGATTAAATCTGTCCTGAAAAATACCTGGACACTCAGGCAGCAAGAGGAGTCCCTCTCTGTTTTGCTACCTCTACGCAATATCACATCCTCACATTTCAGTTCAAGAAAAAGATATTAATTTACTTTAGGATAAAAGACCCCCCATTGGGTTTGATAGGTCATTTGGGGATTGTCTGCTTCTGATCCATTGTCACCAGGGAAGTCTATGGGGCTAGACCACTGAGGTTCTCACATGAGGAAAAGGAATCATCCCACAAAACCATGGAAGGGGTGGAGCAGGGCCACTTGAAATGCCAGCACCCATCAGCTTCCTCATCAAAACTGCTCTCAGGTTGCCAGGTGTAAAGGATATCAAAATGTCTGGTCCAAGACTGCTTGGACAGTCTATGCAGGCATCTTTCTCACAAACCTGACCCTTTCAAAGGCAGCTGCTCTCTGCTGCCCATGTCTATGCAGGTGCTTTCTTCCTCTTTCTCCTTTTTTAAAAAAATAATAAACCTGCCCTTTTAAAATGGAAAACAAACAAACAAACAAAAAAGTGCTAATTCTGTCTAAGTTCTATGTGTAGTTGACAGCAAAACACATTGTGCCTTGTAAGGAGGCATAGTTGCATCACTTGGATTCAATCAGGAGAGAGAAATCACACAGTAATCTGAACAGGAAAATTTCAATACAAACAGATTTTAACTGTAACAGAGGATCACAGTAATGAGGACTTGACTAATAAAAAATAAAGAGAACTCCAATGATTGTGAAGTAACAGAAATGAGGGCCAGCCAGAGGGCAGTATCCATGGACAATCCCCCACTCTCTTCTTAGGCTGAGATTTAGATTTGTGTAGGTGTGACTCACTGAGAAGTTATTGTGGAGCCATGTCATGGAAATTTCTGGAAATCTGCCCTCTGAGAAAGCTGTTCATGGGGAGTTGATCAGAAGAGGGACTCTGCTCTAAACTAAATGGGAGTGGGGGTAGGGGGGGTGGGACAGGGTAGATGGTGGTGTTCAGGGTGCCGCTGGCTGCCCACAAAGCTGCTGGTACTGTAGGTATAGAGGAAGAAAACCCCACCTGCGAGGTTAGCACACTGAAACCAGGAAGTGATAGACAGCGTTTCCTCCTGCAACTTCTTTTGACAAAATTTTAGTCCTAGCTCCACAGGGAAAAATATTTAAAGGCCCAGATCCATTTTCACACAGTAGTGTACAAGAGTGAATAATTTGAGCTGAGCATTAATGAATTAATAGGTGGCACAATATTTTGGATAATGTCTTATGTAAGGAAAATATTAATCTAGATTTAGAAGTCACAAAGCAACTAACTAGTACTTAGCACCTCATATATAATATGTTTAGAATCAAATCAAAAGAAAATAAGATGTTGGTCATTTTTTTATAATAGTGTGAGATGATGAGAGCAATTCTACCACACATTCTTTTTAGACACTTTAAACTGTTGCGTAGGAAAGCTTTGCTTCTTCCCTAATAATTAAAGAAATGAAATTCTAAATTACTTCATTAAATATTTTACATCGACTGGTAAAGGTAAACAAGATGGTGAGACCAATGCTGGTCAGGTATTGGATAAAGATGTGTGTAAATATTACTGAAATGTTCAGGCTATTTTAGAGATTCAGTCTTTCTGGAGGAAAAAATTTAAAAGTCTTAAAATAATCACACTCTTTAAAAAAATCACACTCTTATTTAGTGATACAACACCTCTACTACTGTATATTCTTAAAGATACTGATTAAAAATAAAGATTTACTTGTGCAATAATGTTTAATGTTTATGATAGTATCATTAATAATTATCATAGTTATATAGCATATTAATAGTTAAAATAATAAATTAATGTTATCAATAATTACAGTAATGTGAAAAAAGTAGAAAGCCAACATGCCCAATGAATACACAGAATGGCTATAAAGTGAAAGCTTATTTATGTGATAGATAGTAACCTCCCAATTTAGAGTGATAGATGTGACATCTATATAGATACAGAAATAAGAGAATGAAATGAGCTAAAACAAAGAAAATAGCAAAATATATCTATATCTATATAAACTATGGGGAAATTTTGTACCTAAGGGTGAATAAATATGTTAGAAAACATTGAAACACTTTTACATGGTGAATTCCTTTATATGTGAATTATACCTAAATTTTAAAAAATGCTGACTGAGGTTGCAAAGACATGTAAAATATTTCTGTGTTAAAATGAGGTAGTTTTGCCTATGTTTTTCTCAAGTCATTTAAATGTGAATCTTTTTAAAGTTAAAAATGTTTGATTCTTCAATCTGCTCTAATGCTTTTTCTTTTCTCTGACCCATCTCCCACCCCACCTTAATCTACTTCTGGAAGTGGTTCAAAGACCTAGACATTGTCCTCACACAGTCCTCTGGGGATCTGAACTTGTGATGGGTCTTCTTCATGGGTTAAGAAGTCTAGGGAGGGATGCGCACAAGGGAGCATGATAGCGGCTCATGGGTGACATGGTGGAGGGAGAATTTTGGGGTTTATAACAGTCTAAGTATATATATTTATATATATTTACAATTAAAAAAAAGAAGTCAGGCTACAAACAATCCAGATCCCAGCTGGTGAGGAGCCTCATTCAGGCATCAGACAGGCAGTGGCCTCTGACCTCTAAGGGTTCATTTTCTCTGTGGTTTGAACCCCAGCTACAGCAAGGAGACCAGAAACCACTCTGTGTGAACCTAGTCACTGCAGTCACCACAGAGAGGAACCAGTACTCAGCATTCCTGATCCTCCTGGAATGACCCAGCCCCCATCCATATATCCAAACTTGTACATCACAGGGAAGCACACCTCATCGACTTCTTCTGGAGAATTGGACACCTTCTGCAGCTTTATGCTGTTTCTCAAAAGAGCTCCAGGGTTTAGTTTCATTAACTGAAATCTTACACCCCAACTGCAATGCCCCTGTTTCCCAACCAGGGACCAGATGAGACAATAAACATGAAACACTGTGAACTCCTCTGAGAAAAACTATTCCACATGTTCAGTATTTACAGACTACATCCTACTTATTTCAGCCCCCCAGGTAATTGTGAGCTATTTGGAAGGCCCCCAGAGGTCACTCATGGGCAAATGAACTCCTGTAGACATAGACTGACAGTTTCCCCTGCCTCAAAATTAGTATTTTCTCTTCTCCTATGCATATGGGAGCATATGTCCCAGTTTTCCTGGGAAAACCCTTGTTTACATCTACTGTGTTGGTGTAATGCCAGCTCTAAAGGGTCCTGGCTGTGTGATAAATTATAGTTCATCCTACCCTTTAGTCATATCTGTGTTTCACCAACTCTCTAGTGGTTAGAGAGGCTCATTATGTATATGCCAGCCACAGATGGCTCTGGAGAAGTACTCTTGGGGATCCCCAGCTTATAGGGGTAACATCTGAGGTTGCCTGCAGGGGTGTGAGATACAAGAAGAGAGAGAGAAGGTACTGTCTTGGGAAATGGAGCCAGTGCCTATTTCTCAGGAAAGGTCTGTATCTTAGGGTCACTCAATTTCAAGGGCGGGATGCCCTGGAAGGAGGACAATCACATATATTAATAAACATCCACTGAGGAGGCAGAGAACAAGTTACAATGGAGAAAAAGCTAAGTTCCCAGAACTTCAGAAGCTTCTAAGTCAGTTAAGGAGATGTAGTAAGATAAGTGACAATATAACATGGTGTGTTCAGGGTTATGCTGGCATTTATTTACACAATCATTATTTTATTCAACCAGCTGGAATTGAAATATTCCAGGCTAGGTGATGGATAGACAAACTAGTGCAATATATACCACGTATGGTAAGTGCTGTATGCCAGAGTTATGATGCATTCACTGGGTCTCTTTTCCAAAATTGCCTAGAAAATTTCTCAAATTCCCCCCCCTCCCCGTTTCATTATTTTTGAATGGAGTAACTAGCACTCAGCACAACTTTTCCCCCCTTTCTTTTTATCAAGGTCACATTGGTTTGCAACACCATGTCTCAGAAATATGGATCCTATCTCTTCAAATGTTAGCTACTATCCTAGACACACCAGCAAGATCCATAGTCCTCCATAATTCATTGTGCCCACCCCCTACCCCCACCCCCATTCTTCTCTACCTTCCTTCTTCCTCTCTCTTTATTTTTGTTTTGGAGACTAGTTCTCGCTATTTTTGCCTGTGGAACCACAGGCTCACATTGCCCAGGGTACCACAGACTCAAAGCAATCCCCAGCCTCAGCTTCCCAGGTAGCTGGGATTACAGGCGCGCACCACCATACCCAGTTATATTTTTTTGGAACTAGGTCTCACTAAGTTGCCCTGAAAGCGGGACTCAAACCGCGATCCCTGGACACAGCCATGGCTTCCTAGGCTGTCGCTTACAGTCATGCATCACCATGCCCAGCCCCCTTCTCCCTCTCTGTAGTCTCAGTTTTACAGTCAGACTTCTAGGGTTGTTTTTGGGTTGATGTTGTCTGAGTCTTCGTTTTGTTCCTCTAGATTCCAAATATGAGTAAAATCACGTTATATTTGGATCTAACATAGGATTGTTTGTTTCCTTTTTGTTTCAATGTATGAGTTGTTGTAGATATTTGATACCAGTCCTGTTATATATATGGTTTGCAAATTTTTCTCCCATTCTATAGGGTCTCTGTTTCAGTTAATCTCCTTTGCTGTACAGAAGCATTTTAGCTTGATATAGTCCTGTTTGTTAATAATATTTTCTGTTTGCTGCTGGAATGAATCTGTAAAGAGATCTCTGCAATGTATATCATGGAGTGATTTGCCTATTTTTGTGTGTGTGTATTTTAGTTTCAGGTCTTAACACCCATGTCTTTCATCCATGTTGAGTTGATTTTGTGTATGGTGTGAGATAGTGGTCTAGATTTGCTCTTTTGATATGACAGTCCAGTTTTCCAACTCCGTTTGTTGAAGAGATTTTCCTTTCTCCTGGGTATACTCTTAGCTCCTTTGTCTGAGAGTAACTGTTCACATATGTGGGTTTATTTCTGGGCTCTCAGTTTTTTCCCACTGGCCTGTGTGTTTATTCCAATACCATACTATTTTGACTACTGTAACTTGGCTGAATAGGTTGAAGTCAGGTAGTGTGATACCTCTACTCTTTCTCATTTTTGTCAGAATTGCTTTGCCTGTCTTGAATCTTTCATCGTTCCACATAAGTTGCAGTAATGCTTGTTCTGTTTCTTTGAAGAATATCATTGAAGCTTTGATAGAGATTGCATTGAATCCATATATTGTTTTGGATAAGATGTCCATTTCAAGAATGTTAATTCTTTCTATCCATGAGCAGGGAATATCTTTCAATTTCTTTGTCTTTTCTTTTCCTGAAATACTGTCTTATACTTTTCATTGTGCAATTTCTTCACTTTTTATTAAATTTACTCCTTAATACTTTTAGATGTCATAGAAAGGGCATGTTTTCTTGATTTATTTCTCTCCTAGTAGTTCATTGTTTGCATAAAGGAACATAGAACTGATTTTTATAGATTGATTTTGTAACCTGTTACTTTACTATACTATTTCAATTAGTTTTTTTAAAGTAGAGCCCTTCGAGTTTTCTAAGTATATTATCCTGTCATCTATAAATTAGATAGTTTCCCTTTTTCTTTCCTAATTTCTATTGCTTTTATATCTTTCTTTTGACTGATTATGTTAGGATTATGTTAGGTTTCAATATAATGTTGAAAGTAGAGGTGAAAATGGACATCTTTCTCTCCTTGTCTCTTTGTCTTGTACCTGATCTTAGAGAAAAAACTTTCAGTTTTTGATCACTGCATATGATGTTTGCTGTGGGTATATCATATCTGGCTTATATTATGTTTAGATGTATTCCTTCTATTCCTTTTAGAGAGGGTACTTTTTAAAAATCATATATGAATATTGAATCTTATCAAATACTTTCTATGCATCTATTAATATAATTATATGATTTTTATCTTTCCTCTTTTTGGTGTGAAAACATTGGTTGAATTTTGGAGGTTAAATCATCCTTATGTGCCTGGAATAAATTCTGTTTGGTAGTTATGCATGATCTTTTCCATGTATTGTTGAATCCAGTTTTCTAAGATTTTGTTGAGTACTTTTGTACTATGTATGCTCATCCATACATGTATTTTCAACAAGGATATTGCTCTGTAATTTTTTTGTGTGTGATACCCTTGTCTGTTTTTGGTATCAGAATAATACTGGCCTGATAAAATGTGTATATTCTCTCCTCAGGTTTTTGAGATTTTGAGACGTTTTCCTCCTGCCTTCTACTTGTTGATTTCTAGTTTTATATAATTGTGGTCAGAAAAGATACTTGATATGATTTAAATCTCCATGAATTTATTGATACTTGCTGTATGACCAAACATGTCTCGCCTAGAAAATGCTCTATGTACACTTGAGAATAAATTGTGCTCATATTCGAGGAGATTCAGTATCCCATGTATATCTAGTAAGCCCCTGCCATCTAATTACTTGTTTAAGGCTATTGTTTTCTTGATGATTTTCTGCATTGTTGATCTCTCCTTTGATGATAATGGAGTTTAATGTTCCCTCCTACTATGGTGTTGCTGTCAATGTGTATTTTCAGATTTGTTAATAGTTGTTTTATATATTTTGATGTTCCTTCATTTGGTACATATGTATTTATGAATGTTATGTCTGCTTGTTATTGTTAATCATTACATAGTGATGACCCTATCTTGTAATTTTTTTTAGCTGAGAGTCTATTTTATCTGATATAAATATGGTTTGACTATCCTTCCCTTTTTGTTCTATTTGCTGGTAGGATTGTTTTTCAACCATTTATTTTGAGTATATATTTAACTTTGAGCATATATTTTTTAATCATATATTTAACTTTGGAGTTCAGATGGATATCTTGAGTCAACAGAAAGTTGGGTTTTATTGTCTTGTCCAACCAGTCTGATGTAGGCACTGGACAAGAACAAATCCTCACTGGATTGCATTGGAAGAGGAGGCTCAGGGAGATGTTTCTTTGGTGGAGAATGGTTAAATCTGCATGGAAGAACCCATTTCTATGCTGCAAATAAAGAATATCTAGTTTGTAATTGTAAATAGTGAGGCTAGGTCTCACTATTTTTGCCCATGGAACCGCAGGCTCACATTGCCCAGGGCATCACAGACTCAAGTCATCCCCAGCCTCAGCTTCCCAGGTAGCTGGGATTACAGGTGTGTGCCACGTCCAGCTGTGTTTTTTTTTGGGGGGGGGGGACCAGGTCTCGCTATGTTGCCCCAGGCAGGTCTCAAACCGTGATCTCCAGTCCCAACGGCACTCCATAGGCTGGTGTTTACAGGCACGCACCACTGTGCCCAGCTTAGTTTGTAAATTCTTTATGAGAAACTTATCGTCTTACAGATCTTGATGAACAACATACTGGGTACATAGTATTAGTATTTCAGAAAATGCATAAAGTTTATTATCATAACCCAATGTATTAACTAAGTAACTCTCATGCCAACTGTGAAATGTGGGTGATGAAGTAAGAAGACTTGGTCGAACTGTTAAGACACTCTTAGGACATATGCCTGGACATTGGCTCCTTTCATGGAGATTCAACAACCTCGTCATTTGGGGCAGTGCCGGAAAGTGATATCTGCTGCAATTCAGAGATCAGGTTCTGACTCTTAACTCTCAGCATGGGAACTGTTTTTTGTTTGTTTGTTTTGAGACTAGGTCTCGCTATATTGCCCCCAAGCAGGACTTGAACCACAATCCCTAGCCCCAACTGCTTCATAGGCTGAAGCTTCAGGCACGTGCCACCGGGCCGGCTTCAGCATGGGAACTGTTAAGGTCTCTATGATCAACTAGAGAGAGTGGAGTCCCTATCCTGAGATGCCTGATTTTACTGAAAGGCAGAGACTAATGAAAGATGACACCTCATGAATAGAAAGACATATTCTAAGTGGTTTGGACAGAAATGAAAGTAAACTTCTGTCTCGTTTAAAATGAGTTCCCTGGCCTGACCAATAAGTGGATACTAAGGCCCAAGACACTCCTGAGGGGAAATGACCTTTTTCCACAGGGTAGACTCAGATAACAAATTTGCACAACTGGGTCTACTTGCTCTCTGAGGTGTTTAAGGAATTTTTGGTGATCCTCTGAGCTACCGCGAATGGATTTCCACATTTCAACTACTTCTTTTCCCTGTTGGTGACCTGCCGGTCATTTGCTTAGTCGAAAATGTGTAAAGCTTTCAAAATTACCTCCAGCATCTGGCATCTGGCATCTACTAACCTTTTTTCTTTGTCCTCTCAAACTGATCTCTCTTCTTTGTTTTTTTTAACCCCTTCCTCCCTCCCAATTCTCATCTCCTTTGAAAATGGCAATCCCTCTCTCTGTGCCCTCCTCCTTTCCGTGACTCCTTCCCCATCATCCATGCCCAGTCCCTCCTCACCACACATCTGCTCTCACCTCCATACTCCCTTTATCCTCCCACCCCTCCAGTCACTGTCCTCTTTCCTTTCAATCCCAAACTTTTTTTTCCTGTTTAAAGAACATTAGCTGGAGCCGGGCATGGTGGCACATGCCTGTAAGCAGCAGTCTAGGAAGCCACAGCCAGGGCCAGGAATCATGGTTTGAGTCCCGCTGGGGGCCCGTAGCAAGACCTAGTTCCAAAAAAATATAGCTGGGTATGGTGGCGCATGCCTATAATCCCAGCTACCTGGGAAGCTGAGGCTGGAGATTGCTTGAGTCTGTGGTACCCCAGGCAACGTGAGCCTGCGGTTCCACAGGCAAAAATAGTGAGACCTAGTCTCATAAAAAACAAAACAAAGCAGCCATATATTGGAGAAACCTGGAAACTAAAAAAAGTATATATCAGAAAGGAAAATAAAATCTATTCTTTTACTGTCATGAACTACCACTTTAAAATGCATTAATAGTCCTTTGAATGCCAAAGCTCTGTTGGCATTGTGTGTGTATACAACATATATCTTTATAAAATCAATATGTATTGCTTATATAGTTGACTATCTGTATATGGGGTTCCACACTGACAATTCAATCAACTCATGTATCAAAAATGTGTACTCTGTCATTAGTTTTATAGTGACTGCATATGTGCTGATAATAGACAGATTTTTTTAATCATTATTCCCTGGACATTTCATTAGGTATTATAAATAATCTAGAGATGAGGATGTGCATAGATCATATGCAACCACTATGCCATTTTATTTGAGGAACTTGAGCATCATTGGATTTTGGTGTTGGGGGGAAATCCAAAACAAATTCCCCATGGGTATCATGGGATCATACCATTTCATAATATAATTTCTTACCTAATATAGTGTGAGATTTTGTCACATGATACTTATGAAATACATATTTTAATGATTAACATCTCAAAAAGGTTGTTTAAGCAATCTTTAGTAGATATTTAATATTTTTCTATTTTCCACTATCATAAATATATAGGTATCTTATTACTCACTAGAATAAATTTCTAGAAATATAATTACAAAGTAAGGGTGTATGAATATTTTTAAGGTTTTTTGATACTTTATTAAATTGTGAATAGAAGATTTGCACAAATCTGTATTTTCCCAGCTTTGTATATTCATGTGTCTTTTCTGAAAATCCCCTCAGGACACCCCCTTTCCAAACTGTATTGTAGCATTAAAAAAAAAAAGGTGCTGATTTAACTCCTGTAAATTGACTTCTGGTCTCAAATTTCCTAATTCAAAAATTTTATTCAACACTAATTATCCTTGTCTTTATTTGCTTAATTTTGTTTTTTTTTTTTTTTTAAGGCTGCCTGCCTGAAACCTTGAGGCACTGAAGTTTGACCTCCTCCTTCAACTCACCTCCCTCAACTCTGCTCTGAAGGGACTTCTCACTGTCAGTTTCCCCACCACCACCACCACCCCTTGCCAAACAGGAGTTTCTGGATTGTTGGGGCAGATTTTCAATAGATCTTATTTCTAGATGGATGAATGAATGTGAATCTGTGTCCTTCCTCTTTCTCTGACTTCTACATCTTCTGCCGCCCTGCTTAACTGTATGTTCCTACCCCATCCCTTCCATAGTAACTACCACACAGTATCTTAATAATAGTTACCACTTATTGGATAGTTATAGGAGAAAACATATTGCATGTAGTATGCTTACTTTTCACAGTGCATGAGGCAAACTAGTAGTTGAAAGGTTTCTATAGAAGAAAGCTTGGAAAAAGAAAGCTGTGATCTAATTGGAAGGGAGAGAAGCAAATGACAAGTAAATGTTACTTTACTTAGATTTCATATTATTCAAGGTGACTTGTGAATGCTATGGCAGCTTGGAAGACAGGGACAAAAGCTTCCTACCCACTACTTGATGCTAATAGATAATGTAAGTATTAGTGTTCTTACTATACAACTGAGGAAACCAATGTGTAGAAAGACTGATAAACTTACCCAAAGTCTCATAACTGACACAGGATGGAGTCTAGTTTTGACAATGGTAAAGCCAGTGCTATATGGTATCACTGTTACTGAAACATAGCTGATTTATCTTCCCAAATGTTGCCTTTTTGGGGTGGTATTTTGATTTTTACAATAGTCCCCCCAATCAGCAAAAGGCCTACTCTGTCATTTGACACAACAGATATTGTTTAAATGAATAAGTAAATGAATGAGTGAATGTAAGAAGTAAATCCATCATAGTAACTTTTTTTTTTTATAATCAATACTATCCCCAGAAAGTTCAGTTATCTCTACAAACTCTCCTTGTCCCTTGGGTATGGAGTTTATATTGTACATGAATGGACACTGTTGTAAATGTATATGTTCTGATTACCCTGACCAATGTTAAGATCACCTGAAATAAGTAAAATGTTTATAATAATAGACATAGCTACTAGATTTAAGAGGGCAGAACTATTTTAAGAGGACACTGACTTTTCTATAATTTTCTTTTTTGAAAATCATCTTTTTCAAGATCTCACCTTCACAGATGAGATGTCTATTTCATTTTAGGCAACTTTGACTAGGTTGAATAAAATGTTTGTAGGTTGAATAAAATGTTTTTTTTTTTTTTCAAATTCTGAAGGCAATTCTCTTACAAAGCAGAGAACTGTCACAATCTCTTTGCAGACTGGGTTCCCTGGGAAGCAGACTCTGAAGTAGGGTTCAGCACCCAGGATATTTATAATGGATGTGCTTGTGCTTGTGATCAACACCTGTGGAAGAGAAAGGAACAAGGCAGTGGTAGGCAGAGAAAGAAACTGAGCTATGGCATGGGCTCAAGGATAGAATCAGCTAATCCATGGGGAAGTTAGAGCTAGAATGTTTTTCAGAGTTGTCTTGATTTTGAAATCAGGTAGAAAGAAAAATAAAAGCATTTTGACTTGAACTTGAAACACCTATGCCTGCTTCTCTCTAAGAAGCAGGTCACAAACAGTTCATTAGCATTTTCACTGTTCATCTACTATTGGTATGCAAAAATCAGCTACCAGCTTCTCTTAGCTTTCTTTCCTTCTTTCAGACCTAAAAAGAAAAACTTAGAAACAAAGTTTAAACTTTAGACTAGTTTGCCTCAATTTACCCTCTTCTAATATTCTGTGGGTTCTCTCCACCATCCCCAGCCTTCTCACCAAAATCCCAAGTTGAAGCAAGACTCTCAGAGTGCAGACTAATTTATTACTAAGCAAAGTGATTTCCTAATTACTACAAAAGAAACATGTAAGTAAAACTCCCATTACTTTAACATTGTCCAAAATCTTTCTCAACATTGTCCAAAGTCCTTTCCCAGGATTGTCCAAAAACCCTCAGTCTCTCACTCCTGATCATTTCACCAACATCAGTCAGTCAGAGTTCATCTCCAGATGTTCAAAGACATCTTCCTTTGGCATGCTCTTTCTCTTCCATGCATCTTTCCTTGTCATCCTCCTCCAGATAGTAGAAGAAACTCCATAGTACTGGAACCAGCAAAGTTTACTTTCTTTTCAGGCCTAACTTTTGCACGGCCTCTTCCAGACAAAATTCAAACTCAGCAAAACAAACTCCAACACGGAGTTCAAACCTGCAAACTCTTTAACTTCCTTTAATACACATGCTCCTAGCCTGGGCCACCCAAAGGCTGCAGGCTGCAGGTCTTGGCCACATGGCCAAGCTCACATGGCTCACATCTTCATCCCACAAAATGGCAGAAACCAAACCTGAATCTGTATCAAAATCAGAATTCTAATCAAATCTCCATCCCTTTCTTTATTTCAAACCTCTTTATATATCCTTTTTCCCGCCAACAGAACTCCTGAGGCAGGAAGCCCTGTCAGGCATGTATGTTAATTAAAATCCTACCTAGCTCTTAGTAACATTAACAATTCTAAGGCAAGGGACAATGGCACCCAGGGAGGTAGGTGCTCCCTATCAATTTGGGCTGGTATGGCCAGGTCTTCCTACCTTGACTTTGACCCATAACAGTAGTAGTGTGATCTTGGAAGGCAGTCCTCAGAAGCAGATGCAATTCCAAAAGGGCAAGTTCATAGTCAAGACCTACTCTTTGGAATCTTTTATTTGAAGAAAGCCAGTGTGTGTTTGCTAGTTTATGCAATAAACTTGCAATGTTATCTTGAGTGACTGTCACTAGGAATCATCACAGTACAACAAAAACTGAAACCAAGTAATCACCAAGTAATCTCACCAGAGGCAGTAACCCCAGGAGTTGAAGCACTAAGTCTTTTCCCAAGTTGGTTCTGGAAGCATCTCACTGTTTGTCACCCTGATCCTGAATTTGTAATAGAAAATTTTTAAATATGTATGCAGTCATGTTATTAGCAGTCTTACTGCAACCTTGGTTTTGAATACCAGGTACCATGTCCCTTAATTCCTTTCCATGACTGAGATAGATGACTGGACAGAGATCCTAGAAGTTAAAACTACTCTGAGATTGATTTTCTTTAAAAAAAAAATAAATCTTCATGCTTGTGGTATGTACATGGTTTTCCACTTGTCCTCCTCAAGTTCTCCCAAAATAAAATTTGATTTGCATAAGAGTATGACTTGAAGCCTTTGAATGCCTTTTTTTAAATTAAATATTTTTTTCATTTCAAATGGAATAAATTCCTATCACTGAATGGATTAGGAACAACTTTTTTTAATCCATAATATCTGAAGTCCTATGAATATCTCAGTTAAAGTAACACAATTTTGGCTTATTCCTGTGATGCTTTAGACCCTGACTTACCAAGGAAGTGATCTTCCTTGACTGAGACTTTGAAGGACAGAGGAATGTGGACAGTCTTCCTGCAGAAATAAGACTGGAGCCAAGCCAAACATTTCCAAGCAGCATAAATCCACAAGGGCTGGAAAGAGAAAACAAGAGGAATGTGGTAATTGAGCAGTGGCCCAAATTTGGCCTGGGTAACAGAGACCTGAGACCTTCTGATGGGGTGTGCTTGATACCACACCTCTAGGAGGGGTGGAGTGGTTCCCCGTGTCTTTCTCTTCTTCCCTGCATTTGGCTGTCAAGTAACACATAGGGAGTGACGTGACGATTAAGAAGCTTATTAAATTTAAATACCAAAGTTTGCTCCACCTTGCCCTCCTCCTTCCCCTCTCTGTTTTTCTCCTCTCCCAACAATGGGAATATAACAAAAACCTGGAGGCCCAGCTTTCCAGACAGAAATTTACCAGAAAGACAGGATGAAGTGAATCCTTGGAGGCTTGGATGACAAGGGCAGTCTTTCTTTGTCACCAACACTGGGTGGGGGAGGGGAGGAGTGACAAACTTGACTGGTGAGTGATTTGGGTCTGGAGGGAAAAAGGTGATGATGGAAGCCATAATTGGTGGAGAGGAGAGGCAAAGCTGGCTCTGATTGGTAGAGAACTTTGTAGTGTGTAAGTCCTGAGTGGTGGGAGGGAGGGGAACATCAGGCTTTTATTGGCAGGCGTTCTGAGGTGCAAGTCAGGTTCATTCTGTGCCTTTGTTGAGAATTCTTACAGTCTATTCCAAGACTTTTCTTTCCAGTTCTCCATCCTTCCTGTCTGGGGCCCCACTTTGGAAGTTATCTGGCTGCCACTGTCACCACAGGAACCTATCACACCCTGCCTGCCATGTTGTTTGTGCTCTCGGGATTCTTGAATGTAAGAAAGTAAGGTTCCAGGACTCTGGCCCAGCTATAGTTTCCAGGAGCCAGCTGAGGCTCCCTAGGCCACTCAGTGACCAAGGAAAGACAGCTTTGCATTAAAATGGCAAGTGGATAGCTAATTAGGAAACAGGATGTGCCTCATATACTTACCATCTGTGGATTTTGGAGAAGTTGTTGTGGTAGACAGAAAACCCACCCTCAAGGCCGGGCATGGTGGTGCATGCCTGTAAACTGCAGCCTAGGAAGCCGTGACCAGGGCCAGAGATCACAGTTCCAGTCCCGCCGGGGGCACGTAGCAAGACCTAGTCCCCAAAAAATAGCTGGGTGTGGTGGCACGTGCACTTGGGAAGCTGAGGGTGGGGATTGCTCGAGTCCGTGGTACCCCGGGCAACATGAGCCTGCGGTTCCCTGGGCAACAAAGTGAGACCTAGTCTCAAAAAAAGAAAAAAGAAAACCTGCCCTCCAATTCTTGACTTCCACTGTTTTAACTGACTTTCAAAAAACACAGTAGTAATCCCTGAAGACAGGCACCCAACCCTTTCCCAGCCCAGCTCCAGCCCCTCCCCCATGGAAACAAGCCCTTCTAACATCCTGGGCTCAACTGGTGCACCCACAAAATATTCCTATTTGTAACTGTGAGGCAAGAGCTGGAGCGTCAGTATGGCACCCAGGAATTGAAGACTGGGGGTCTGCTCTTGTCGAGCTGTGTCTTGTACCAATTTGGCATTGCAGAAATGAGAAATTTTTTTTTT
>PVHY01025084.1:0-18830 GCA_004024945.1 Uropsilus gracilis | reverse complement strand
CTATCTATCTATCTATCTATCTATCTATCTATCTATCTATCTATCTATCTATCTATCTATCTATCTATCTATCTATCTATCTATCTATCTATCTATCTATCTATCTATCTATCTATCTATCTATCTATCTATCTATCTATCTATCTATCTATCTATCTATCTATCTATCTATCTATCTATCTATCTATCATCTATCTATAGTTCACATCTTTGTATTCCCCAGAGTTCACTCACCACCTCCCCTCCCTGATCATTCCCGTTCTCCTCCTCCCCACTTGTTTACTTTAGTTTGGTTGTTAGCTTGTTTTGATTTTTCCTTCTGGCCTTTTGTTCATTTTTACTATGTCCCATATATTAGTGAAACTATTTGGTTTCTGTTTTTTTCTTTCTGACTTGTTTCCGCTAGTATGATTTCTTCTAGGTCTCTCCATGTTATCTCATCTACATGAAGTTTGTCATTTTTAATTGATGAATAATATTCCATTATGTATGTATACCACAGCTTTTTCATCCATTCATCTCTGAGCGATTTCTGAGTCATATGGTAGTTCCATTTTCATTAGTTTGAGGGTTCTCCACACTGCTTTAGAGAAATTATTTAAAACAGCTAAATAATTAAATTTGATTAAATTAAATGAAAAGCTATTTAAAGCAATTGGCTCACATGACTAGAGACTAGCCAGTTCAAAATTTGCAGCATCAACCAGCAGGATGAGGATGAGTCTTAGCACGAGCTGGACTGATGCTGAAGTTCAGGTCCAAGTTCTGAATTCTGTCTGCTGGCAGAATTCACTCTTGTTGAGGTCCGCCTTTGTTCAAGGTGGGCTTTCAGCTGCTCAGAGAACCCCCACCCCGAGTGTAATATGATCTATTCAAAGCTCACCTGCTAATGCAGATCTCATCCAGGACACCTTCCTGGGAACATACAGAATAACTTTGACCAACTATCTGTCCCATGGGTCAGCCCAGTTGATCTATACAGTTAACCATCAGCCATTGGTCTTGATACTAAAATTAAAATGTATTGATATTTTTGTTAGGGTTGTAGCAAAAGCAATAACCAGTAGAATGGGTATGTGTGTGTGTGTGAGTGTGAGTGTGTAGAGACAGAAGACAGAGATATAGATAAAATTATAGTTATCAATATGCCACTGTAGATCTAGAAACAGGTGTAGGCATCATTATGGATAAATAGGTATAGCTACAGATGGCAAAACATTGACTTATACCTTCGTGTAGCTGGCTGGTCAGGTCTGGAACCTGTATATCTTCAAAGACAACTTCCTGCAACTTGCAGACAGAAACGGCCCCTGCAGTCGACAGGTGAAATTTCTTCTTCTGGGACATCTCAGTTTGGCCTTTAGACCTCTTGGCTGGTCGAGGATACGCTCCTCTCCAGAGTCTGACTGACTTCACAGCAACTCCTTTGTGTTCACCCACCCATTCTTGTGCTAGAGCCTGGCCGGCTCGGCAATTGAACCATCACACACACAAAACTACAGGGACTCAGCATGCGCCAGGGTGGCTGTTTCTGGCTAGGATGGTGAGAGACTCAAAGGCAGACTGTGTTTGCATCCTGAGAACAGAGGCTTGTGATGCAGTAGGAAAGACTGGACTAGACCCAGCACTGACATGACGAGATTGTTGTGACTTACAGGCTCTCAACATGCTGTCCGGACGCCAATGGAGCTTCAAAGCAGCAGGTTGATTGGCAAGAAGCGGGTGCACTAAGGTCCTCAAGCCAAGGTAGCAAGAGAAACCCCGAGCAGTCTCTGTTACCCCTTTTATAGGGCAACACCACCACTACCCCCCATTGTGAAGGAAGCAAGCAGGCATAGGATGTGTTCCCATAGCTACAGTTTCCAATAATGCCGACATCCATCATCTACCAGGAGGACAAGATGGTTGTCAGGGACATCCAGGAATAAGGGGAGGCAGATGCAGGGTGTGGGACCAGCTAGCCATGGTGGGTCCTTTCCACCAAGGGCAGGGAGAGGAAACCGGCTTCAACATGGAGGTTTTAAACAAAATGGCGCCACTTTGGTTCGTCTGTTCCCAACAAAGATCATCAAGAATCTAGCTGCTTGTTGGAACATCCTGGCCACGAGCTTTGCACGCACACCTGCACTTCATTTTCACACACTGCTGGGAAAGTCCCTCTTTGGCTTGTATCTTGCAGAAGAAACTGAGTCTCAAGAAGCTTGTGTTGCTTCTGTCAGTCAAGGCCTAGAAAGAGTGCTCGCCTGAGCCAACTGTCTCAGCCAAGCTGGCAGAGGTGGGAAGGAAGCAGAGGATATTGTTGGTGGAGAGAGTTGGGGGCGTCCCTGCGAGGTGGTGTGGAACAGGGTCCCTGGCCGGGGAAAGACTCAGGAGTGTTGAACTGAGAGGGGAGGGCAGAGAAAGAACCTTCCCGGAGGCAGGGAGAGACGGTGGTGGTGGGATGGGGGCCAGAGCCATGCCCTCCATTTGGGTGAAGTGCAACAGGCTCTGGCTGGGTAGATGTCTCGTGGAAGCCCTGAGAGTTCAACAATGGCATCCCCCGGAGAGGCCTGAGCAGAACCAGGAGCCCTGGAGCCGGAAACCATGGCGATGGTGACGTGGCCATGTGGCAATAGTGAGCCAGAGGAGGGGAGGGGGCTGGTGGGAGGAGGAGGGAGCCTTCTGCGAGGTCGGGGTCTTTGCAGAGCCTGTGATTTTTTGTGGCTCATTTGTCGGAAAGTGAGCTTCCACGAGGTGTTCCTGCAGCTCTGTGGGCCACGTCCTCATTGTTTTCTTAAGCCCCTAAGCCATAAGGAAAGCCAAGGGCACACGGAGGGCTTGAGGCTCCGGAAAAGCCGGGAGGCCGACTTGGCCGAGGCACTTCTTTGGGCGCAACGTTCGTAAAATGCCTTCAAGTATTTTCCACGGCGCATGGGCGACTTCAGGTGGCCCGCGCCAGTGGTCTGCTTTGCCTGGGCCTCCACCGAGCCCCTCGCGCCCCGCCCCCTCCACCCCATCCCACGTCTCGCTGCCCAGATTCCCGTCCAGATAAAACAGCTCACTCAAATATGGTGCAGAAACACCAGCTCCCTTGCCCAGCCTTTCAGCGGCCCCCAAAGTGGGCCTGGGTGTTGAAAGTGCGGAGGGGCGGGGTGGAGGGGGCTGTTTTTCCAGCCTGGGCTGGGAGTGGGCATTTCTGGCTGTGCAGGGGAGGCCCCCGGTGGCGTGGCCTGCGGTGGTCGTGAGCTGGTGTGCCCGCCAAAGTCAGCAGCCGGGGAGAGCGGAGTAAATCAAGTTAAGAGGGGCCGGGACAAGCGCTTGGAAAGGCAGAGACTGCCTGGGTGGGAGCGTTCGGCCGCCTCAGAGCTGAGAGGATGAGGCAGGAGGGACTGGTGTGGCCGGGTTTTGCAATGGAAGCACCGACAGGGCTTGTACCTGGTTCTGCAGCTGGTGCGCCCTTCCCCCTCCCACCCCCACCCACTGGGTTCCGGGCACGGCTGGGGCAGGCTCTGAGCCAGGCCAGGAAACTCTGGGTAGCCCTTCTCTGAGCACACTGCCCTAGTCCCCCCACTCGGTACGGATCAGAGGGTCCCCGTGTGCACCCCCTTTTCCTGGAGACCTGGAGATAGCTCAGGGGCCCCCAAATCTCTCCTTTCTGGCCCTTCCACAAACTCTTCATCCTGACAGAGAGGTCTGGGGCACAGCCCGTCCTCCGGACGCCTGACCGTGAGGAATAACGTGGGCCCTGACACTTAGCGAAGAAGGCTCTGTGTCCAGAGCGTGGGGACTGGGTCTGGGGATCCCCGCTTACCTGGCTTTGCTGCCCCCGATGCCCATGGGAGCGCCGCACCCCATCTCTTCCTGACGGCGATGGGGCATTCTCAGCGCCCATCACCACCAACACAGAGACGGATCTGTTTTCTCTTGATTATTTTTTTTGATTTGCCAGTTGTTTCTCCAACTACGTAATTTGGGGAGCACAGCGTCACCCCTCAGTGTGTGCATACGCCTCTCTCATCCACACCCAAGCTCCAGGGCCCTGTCACCTTCCCCCCAGCTCCCTTCCCCTGCTCAGTGCCATCTTTGTCATCGTGCCTAAGATGGATCATTGTTGTGCTCTGCCAGTTTGTTTTCTTTGGTTGTTTGCAGTCAGTTGGAAGCCATGGGTGGGAAAAAAGAAGAATGGACAGAAAAGATTGAGACGGTCTAAGACAGTCATAGATCGGGACTCAGTGAACATGTGCCGAGATGTTTATTAGAGGTTCCCTGTCCCTTAAAACCCTCATAAAGGAATGGTCACAGTGTGGTAGTAAGGAAGGAAAAACCAAGAGCCCGTGGAATGTAGCACATAGGGTAGGAGGATGGGGGACTCATTGTCTAGCAGAAAAACACCTGTGGGGGTGAACACCTTTGTCTTTCAGGGACATGTCTCTCAGTGGGACATTCCTAGGAGGTTAGGGGGCTGCTGTTACAGATAAGAGACTTGCCAGGAGCCATCTCTAGTGTGCCAGAGATGGGTGAGAATAGCTAAAGGTGCTCCTTTATCTAAGGCGGATCTATTCTCAGTGCCCCACAGTAGTCCACATATGGCTTCACTTCCTGACTCTTTCCCTGAGCGTCACCACGAACAGCCTGCTCATTTTGTCGCCTAAGGCACGATCTGGTCTTCTTCAGAGCTGAGTAGCATTCCACCAGGTTTGCCTTCTAGAATATCTCCTCTAGTTGCTGGGGATGTATCGGGAGCTATGCTCTCATTGCTCTGTTTCTGGCTTGCTCTGATAAGCTGATTTGTTTGCCTGATTGGTGAGGAGGGAAAAGGAGAGAGACCTTGACTGTCTATGAAGCTATCTTTGTAAAATGTTTCTTTCAGGTCATACTTCGGTAAAACTTGAGCAGCGTCAGACAAAAGTTGCTTGTAAAGACAAAGATATGCTTGTAACCATGTGACCCTGGAACAAAAATTCTTTTGTTACTGATTACAAAAAGTCTGAGGCTGAATAAACTTGGGGCTGCGGTCCAGAGAGAGAGGCTGTAGGCCACTTCTGTTGGAGTCTTCTTGACTCAACTATACTCCTTACCCTCCCCCTCGGGACCGTTCGATCACGCAACAGCTGACTTGCGACAGGGATGGGTGTGTAGGCTGCTTCCATGCTTGGTCATTGTCTGCCGCACATGTAGGAACACCACAAGCTTAAGTCTTCATGTTAGTGTTTTCATCTTCTTGGCATAAATACCTTGAAGTGGAATTGCTAGATTCGATGGCTTTTCTTTCATGTGTCTTCCAGCCCTCCTGTGAGAGATGTAGTGTTGGGTATTTGTTCCATCTCACAGATGAAGAGACTGAGGCCTGGAGTGCTTGGTGTGGGTCCCTGTGGCCACATAAACCATGTACAAGTTGGACTATGAGGCTGATGCGGTTGTTTCCATTTTATAGACGAGCAGGAGCTAACACCACCATGATACACAGAGAGAGCGGGTGAGGTCTTGATTGAGCAAGGTCTTCAGTGTAAGTCTGACCCCTGGTCTCTGTCTGCTCCAAAGTCCTGTCTTTACCTGTCCTCACTGCAGCCCTGAGCCCAGACAGTGCCTGTTGGGGAATCAGAAAAGATGATGCAGTCTCTCTTCCCACCTCTGACACAGACTCACATTCATGTCAGCCACACATTCCTGCATCCATCCACTCAGTCACCAAAGCTCCAGAGAGTCCTGACTTGAGAGGGTGCTGGAGACAAACCCTCAATCCTAGGAGTCACCCTGATCTGTTTTTCTGTGCTCTTAACATACTCAGTCTTCAGTTCTTCCATTTCTGGTACAGCTAACAACACTTCCAGCCTGGAAACCACTCTCCCACCTCCTCCTCATGACTCTACATCTTCCCAAGATTTCATCATTGCAGCTCCTTAAATGGTCTTCCCCTGTGGCCTTGAGTCCATTCCCACATAGCACCCTGGGTGGATTTTTATAAAAATCACTTCCAATTGCTTTGCTTCCCTCCTTAACATCCTCCCTGGCTTTTTGTTGCATTTAGAAAAAAGTCAGGTTCCTCACCACCATGGGTAAGACCTTCAATCATCTGACCCTGTGTATCTCTGACCTCATCACTGCTTTTTTCCCCTTGGAGCTCCAGTCACTTTGGCTTTACTTGTGTTCTTCTCACACTCCAGAGTCAGCTGTGACTCAGAACCTTGGCCCAGAGATCCTGCTGGCTTAGAAAGTACTGCCCTGGCCCTCTGCCTCCCCATCTCAGCTCTACTAGCAGTCCTAGATGTGTTTCTTGGCCTCACATGAAAGGAGGCAGCCCATCTTTCCCCACTGCATTCTTCCATTTTAATCTCCAGCATCATTCATCACTCTCTAGTATTATTCGTCATTTGCTGATTCGCTTCCTCTCCTGCTAGAAGGAGGAGTCCCATGAACCCAGGACCCGAGTCTCTCTCTACTTCACTGCCTGGCTGTCCACACTCAAAACAGTGCTGGCCCGAGGGAGGTTCTCAGCCCACACTGTCCAAGCAACAAGGAGCACAGAGACACCCCTGCCTTCCCAGACCTTCCAGTCTAGTCAGGGAGATCTCCGCTTCTGAGCAATTACCTTACGAGCTTCGTGGCCCGTGTGGTTTCAGACTCGCTCTCTGCCTCTGATTGCTGTTTTCAACAACTGCCCTTCAGGTCCAGACCCTGCGGAGTCCACATCCTTTGTCCACATTTCGGGGGACCGCCGTCAGCTACTCCACAATGCTCTGATCCACCCATCGCTGGGTAAGCCTGTGGGGATGATCCAGATCAGAACGAAGACATCTGGATCCCCGCACCTCAGCTCCTGCTGCTTCAGATGCACCCGAGCTGTTTGTTATGCCCCTGGATGTCCTGCAGCCTTTCCCTTTTTCAACTAAAATAAGTTCATTTTTAATATTTTATAATACACATCAAGTAGAGAGAAAAATAGACCTACTGTCTTCCTGCCATCAGAGACCAAGCCCCAATATTGATGGCTTTTCTCTCTGCATTTTTGGTGCATTTCTTACAGCCATCATCTCTCTCTGCCCATCCAAACTCTGTTTTTTACCAGCTTGGGATCCTGCTGTGTGGGCAAAGTGACACGTTTGCAAGCTAGGAAGATTACAAGGACAGGCAGGATGGAGGCTGTGGTGTGCAGGGCCATGCGAGGAGGTTGGTTTTGATGTGATGGGAAGGCTTGGGAGCATTTTAAGCAAGGTGCAATTTGTGTCCCTGCCAGCTCACTCCTTGGCGCTCGAGGGGGCAGGCAGGAGAGGGAGGCTGTAGCAGTGAGCCAGGTAAGCTGACGAGGGTCCAGATCAGGGGGATGGACCGAGGTGGCAAACTCAAGAGGACATGTTGCTGGACTGGACTTTGGGTGTGAAAGAAGGGGCGATGGCCACATTGCCATGCTCTGTGTGTGCTGTTCAAGTTCTGCCTCACATCAAAGGCATATCCAAGAGGAACATGTTGTAAAGAGCTTGCAAACTTAATAGAGGACCTGGCTAGAGAGCTGGCCCCGATGGGATGATATAATGCCATGATTAACTGCTTTCTTAAGAAGAGATGATGACTATTTGCTCACTCTTAAAGGGGAGGGGGGCGTTGCCTAGGTGTCTGGAAGTTTCCTCGTGTCCAAACAAATATGATTAACTCCAATTAGGGGGTCCTTTGGAGAGTGTGCTGGTCCCGTCGCATGTTTCAAAGTATTTCATTTAGACATTTGGGAAAAACATACATCTCTGTTCATGGTGATGGTTGCTATTCTGACTTATACGTTCTGCTCCACTGTAAATCATTCAAACTCAAAAATTAAATTTTACGGCATAACATTTTGATGGCTTGTTGCCTGCGTGAAGGGCTGCAGGAATGCAAGTTTTCTTACTGCCAATTATGATTGGGCCTTTTTTTGTTATGTTATTTTTATTTAATAGAGCAGATGGTTTCAAGTCATATATGTGTGTGTTTGTTTATAGCGAGAGAGAGAGAGAGAGAGGTGGGCCCATGTACTTTTAAGAAAAACATTCAAAACTTGGCTTTTACAAAATGGCATGCTTTTCGTCATTCAGTCAATCTTACTTCGTTGTAGAATGATGTCTCCCAAGCATTCTGAATATTGAACAGCTCCGCGCCTGAAATATAGGTGGGCATCTGTGGGG
Organism: Uropsilus gracilis; assembly: GCA_004024945.1. Taxonomy (NCBI): domain Eukaryota; kingdom Metazoa; phylum Chordata; class Mammalia; order Eulipotyphla; family Talpidae; genus Uropsilus; species Uropsilus gracilis. The sequence goes on along the minus strand of PVHY01025084.1, from coordinate 10,698 downwards.
CTTGGACGATAAATTGCCTTGGGAGGCATCATCGGTCCCTTTTTCAGTGGGGAGCAAGGGTGGCAAGGGACCCTGGGTAGGATCCCTGTGCCAGAAAGCTGGGTGGCGGGAAGGTCTGGGCAGGGTCTTAGCCCTGTTTACCAGAGAATGGCTGCATCTGCCACCCTGGAAGGCTGTGGCATGGTTCTCCCAAGCCTCCAGCCCAAAGGGTCTTGGGACTGCATCTGGCTGGCCATCTGGATCCCACCCCCACGCCAGTGGGAGGGGGTGGGGGGAGGTGGGGGAAGATGCCCCTTCCGTTTCACTCTCACTCCAGCTAATCTTCATGCGGAAGAAGAAGACCATGAACAGTGCAAACACCATCATAGAATGGGTCAGGGGCCAGGTAAACGTCCAGCCCACACATCTGAGCAGGACACAGGAGCTGGAGTATGGAGAGAACCAGTGTGCGTGGCACTGGAAAAACAACTATGGAGACATGATGTCAGGAATCCACACCTATGCACTCCCTGGGACTGGAGGAGCCAAAGTTTCCTTTCTGAGATGCCATTTAGCAGAGCAAGGCACTCCTCCCCACTCCACAGGAGAGGAAGGCCACAGAGTCGGGACATCAGCCCCACAGCAAAGCTGCAAACTGAGGCCGAGGGGATGATCGACAACGGCCATTCACAGATGCCTGTATTCCACAGAGAGCCTTCTTCACTGATACTGGCTGGGGGGGAGGCCATCTAAACCAGACATCAGAATGATAAGGTAAAGAAGCAGCAAAACCACACAGCGAAGGGAGGGGAGAAGACAGCCTGCAATGAGATAACACGGGTAGACCACAAATAAGGATAGGCTGACTGCCCAGCGCAAGGTTAACACTGAAAACCTACCAGCATGGTTCACCTTGCCCCAAGAACACAGTCCCTCACCCCGGAAAGAAAGAGACTGATGGACTTAGCACAGATTAACAAAGAGAGAGGGGTCTACGTGACTGTGAATGGAAGGGGTGTCAGGGGGAGGGGGAGACATCCCAATAACCACTTATCGAGGTTGTGATCTAAAGAATAAAATTAGAAGCAAATTGCCTTGGAAGCAAACATACATGCCTCAGCATCCCTCCCAGGGGCAGGGATGGGTGCTGGTGCTTCTGACTGTGCTACTCTGCCATTCTCTTTTCAGCAATTTCCCTGCATCCCCTGGGAGGAGGGACTTAGTTCAATGGCTCCCCTGGGGCGAGGCAATGAGGGAGTGGCTGCGTCCTCTGAATGGTTGTGGTACCAGTGTCCTTGTGCTGTCTCTGTACTTGGGGGCCTCATCCCTGTGCTCTTGGGAGCCGGAGGTTCTTTGTCCTATTGTGTTTTTTTTTGAGTCTAGGTATCGCTATTTTTGCCCGTGGAAACGCAGGCTCACGTTGCCCGGGGGACCACAGACTCAAGCAATCCCCAGCCTCAGCTACCCAGGTAGCTGGGATTACAGGCATGCGCCACCATGCCCAGCTATTTTTTTGGGACTAGGTCTCATTGTGTTGCCCTGAGCAGGACTCAAACTGCGATCCCTAACTCCAGTTGCTTCATAGGCTGAAGATTACAGGCACGCACCACCGTGCCCGGCTCTTTGTCCTGGTTTTACTGATGATAAACAGAATGAAAGAGACCAAGGCCTTTCAGGGTCTCTCATGGATTATTCTGAATTGTGGGATTGAGATTAGGTATGAGACCATTTGGTGCCAGTGGATACCAGCTCCACTTCTCTGGGGTGAAGAATGAAGCAGATGCCCTCACTACCTTCCCATGTTGCTCTCAGCTAAAGCCAACCCACGGTCTTGCTTATACGGCCCTTGGCAGGACAGCCTGTGAAGGTTGTTACCAGTTTCTGAACACTGACAGTATGTGGCTTACTTCATTGCGGCCTTGCACCACCGTCAGCTCATCGGTAAGAGAGATTTGTGTAGACTTCATTCCCTGTCACTACAACTGGAAACACTTGGCACTAAACTCATCATGATTATCATCATCAGCGTCATCACCAGGCCAAACATCCCTCATGCTGTCTAACATTAAATGCGTGCCACCACAGCCACTTGTAACCATGTACGTACCTCGGAAAGATTCTCTGGGACACCCACAAGCCCTTTCATTGTAATCTTCTTTGTGCGACAATGGATTTCCAGAGACTAGACAGTGTTGCTAGAGAGGATGAGCTTGAATGAAAGAACATTTAGGCAAGATGTGGATAAAAGTGAAGCAGCTGGTAACATGAGTAGGAGTGAGACAGCTAGCCATGCCTGCCACGTCTCCTCTATGTTGGGGTAGATAGGGTGTGTTGGGTGCTGTGTTTTTGGCTGCCGCTGATACCAGATCCTCCGCAAGGTTGTTGGCTAGGACACACTCTCAGCAGGAACGAAGATGTCCACGTACCTGTCTCATCTCCCTCCTTGACCAGGGACCACCTCTGCCTTTGTCCTCGGTGCTGTATGCATTCCAGTTCTTGAAAGCAGCAGATGATTAGCTGAATCAGGATCTGCTTTTGACACCACAGAGAGCATGGGTTCCATTTTACAGAGGAGTAAGAGAAGGTTCCTGTCCTGGTCAGCGCTTGGTCTTTTGGATCCAGTGCTCACTGGGTTCTTTTCCAGCCTTTGCAAGTTCTGCAAACTTTGAGGACCAGGGTGTTACTCAGACTAGGCTGAGCAGCCCTTCGCACACATCTGCATCTGGCTGAAAAGTGCAACAAGGGACACAGGCCTTTTGATTGGTTCATTTCCTTTTTGGTGTTTCTCTTCTCAGAAGTGAGAAATTGGTCTCGCTCGCCTTTGTTCTTTTTCCGTAATCACAGCCTACAAGTGTTCTATTAATGACCCCCGGCACCAAATAGCAGGCAGTAAAGAGGGTCTAGCGGGGAGTGTGAGTCATGTGGTATTTAGGCAGCGTCTTCTAAGAACACGCATCACGGAGCTCTGCAAGCTATTAAGACGCTCTGGTGCAGCGATTATCTCCTACGTCAGCCTTTGGAGCCCAGGCTGATTTCACAGGCCTGGAAACGCCCTGACATAGTAAGAACCGTAGCTTAACAGCCTATGGCAGCTCAACTATTGCAAACACTCTCAGCCGCTGTTCCAGTCTTCCAAGAAAAGTCTGGATCCAAAGTTATTTTCCATGAGTCAAACACATAGTGGAACTTTCAACCTTGGCTTTCTACATTCCACGACAGGAACAGATCCATCTGTTTGTGTTCCTCATGCAAAGGAAGTCTTTATTTGATGAGGCCTGTGAACTGGGTTGCCTATGCAATGTGCATTCTAGAACACAGCCCACATACCTGTTACATAAAACAGACACACTCTGTCCCGGAGAACCGCAGGCTTCTTGCGTTCCTTCTTACTTCCTTGAGCTTTGGCTCGATGCAGTGATGCCCTGGTCTCTTTATTTACTTATTTTTAAATTAAAAACAAATAATTAAAAAAATTTTTGTGGGAAGAAAACAAGTTACACAGATAGGTATACATATTATAATACCATAATTACAAAATTATGACCGTACAAAATAATATATTATTTACTGGTGTGTGATTTAAAAGTCTCAAATACCACTGGCATGGCAAACATCAGATCCAGTGTACTAATAATTATTTCTGGGAATGTATAATGGGGACTAGGATAGAAGAGATATCCACAGAGAATGTCAACTATCTCTGTGATGGTTCTTTTTTTTTAAATTAAATTTAATTTTTTTAAAGTTTGCATATATATGTATATTTATATTTATATTACATTATTGCATTATTGTGTACCCCAGGGCTTTCCCACTTACCTAACACCTGTTAACCATCCTGATCTTTTGTGCTCTTCACCTCCACCGCCCTCTTCCCCCTCCTCCTCTCTTGCTCCATTGGTTGTTTTTTATTTTTTCTTGTTTGTTGTTTTTCCCTATATCCATCATATAAGTGAGACCATCCTGTACTTCTGTTTTTCTTTTTGACTTATTTCTGCTAATATGAGTCTTTCTAGTTCCATCCAGGTTGCTGCCAATGACATGTGTTTGTCCTCCTTGATGGATGCGTAGTATTCCATTGTGTACATATACCACATATTTTTTTAGCCGATCATCTGTTTTGGGGCATTTGGTTTGTTTCCAAATCTTGGCAATTGTAAACAGAACTGCAATGAACATACGCATACAGGTGTCTTTTTGAATTAATGTTTTCAATTCCTCTGGGTAGTTCCCTAGTAGTGGGATTGCTGGGTCAAATGGTAAGTCCACTTTCAATTGTTTGAGGGTCCTCCACACAGCCTTCCATAGTGGCTGGGCCGGTTTGCACTCCCACCAGCAGTGTAATAGAGTTCGGAGAACCTGATGCTCTGGGCTCTTGCTGCAAGATGCATTCACCTGAGGGGACAGAAAGGGTACCCAGTGACTCATCTTGCTCTTACACACTCACACTCGACTTCTCAAAGGTCTCTGCTCTGATGCGAAACCTGTAGCATCTCCGCCTCCTCAGAAGGGTTCTGTGAGCTCCTGCCTCTGCCTGCTTGGTTTGAAAGCTGGTGCAGCTTCTGGTATGTGGGGCATCTGTGAAGTTGATGCGCTTCTTTGAGGAGGCTTTAGTTTCTCAGAGTGAGGGGACATTTTTTGCTGCCAGGTGACACTTTCCTCTGAGCCGGTGCAGAATAAGTGCAGGTGTTTCCACACTGGGACAGTCTCTTTGAGGCAGCCGCACGGTGGGGTGGGGGGAAGGCCCAAGACAAGGGACCCACAGACTCCTAGCTTCTTACTTGTGAGTTAGAGACGACGCTCACGAAGTCCACTGAAGCTCAGAGTCAGGGTTTATAATGAATCAGGGTTTATAATGAGTCAGGGTTTATAATCAGCGGTTTTCACTGAACAGTCTTTTCCAAGGGGAGATCGGTATGACTCAACGTTGCGATTTTTCTCTTCTCCCTCATCTGCTTGGTTTGGGCTTCTCCCTGATTCTGCATGGGGGCACTTTGGTGTTAAGACAGTGTGGGAGTGTGGGGAAGCAGGGAAAAAATCAGGCCATCTTGGTCCCAGGCCTGACTTCAACATTTTCCAGTGTCTCAGTCTTGCAAATGCTCCTTAAAGCCTCCATTTTTCTTACCTGTAAAGAGGTGTTAATAGCTCCCTTGGCTGGGTGACCACGTAGGTTCAATGGTACAGTGCGCAAAAGAATCAGCACAGAACATGCACTTGATGAACGTGCTCAGTTGCTTCCTGACTTTATTATTTAAAATTTTTTTATTGTCGGGCACGGTGGCTCGTGCTTGTAAGCTTCAGCCTATGAAGTGGCTGGGGCTAGGGATCGCGATTCGAGTCCCGCCTGGGGCCCGTAGCGAGGCCTAGTTCCAAAAAAATAGCTGGGCGTGGTGGCGTGCGCCTGTCATCCAAGCTACCTGGGAAGCTGAGGCTGGGGATGGCTTGAGTCTGTGGTACCCCGGGCAATGAGAGCCTGCGGTTCCACAGGCAAAAATAGCAAGACCTAGTCTCAAACAAACAAACAAACAACCAAACAACCAAACAAACTAAATAAATAAAACCTAAGAATGCTGATTAAAAAAAAATAAAATTTTATTATTATTATTTATTCTATTTTACATGATTATCTACCCTGGGGTTCTCCCACCACCTTATCACCCATGAGCCATTGTCTTCATCTTTTGTGCCCATTCCACCCCTGGCTCCACCCCCCCCATGCTCTGTGTTTCAACCTGCTGAAAGTTAGCTTTAAATTTTTCTTGTCCATTTGTTTGTTTGTTTTTCCCTTGATCCCTCATATAAGTGAGACCACCCAATATTTCTCTTTTTCTTTCTGACTTATTCCTGTCTTTTCTGGCTTATTTCTTTTTCTTTCACGTTTATTTCTGCTCACATGATCTTTTCTAGCTCCATTCATGTTGCTGTGAACGACATAAGTTTGTCTTTTTGATTCATGTTTACTCTTCCATCATGTTCATAGACCACAGCTTTCTGTACCATTCATCTATATGGGGCATTTGGGTTATTTCCACAGCCTGGCTGTTGTAAATAGTGTTCCAATAAACATTCAGGTACAGGTGGCTTTTTGGATTAGAGTTTTTGTAAACTTTGGGTAGATTTCCTACAAGTGGGATTGCTGGATCGAATGGTAGTTTCATTTTCAGTAGTTTGAGGGTCCTCCACACTGTCACTCAGCCTCCATACCCAGCCTTCTATAGTGAGTGGACTACTGTGCACTCCCACCACCCATGTAAGAGCGTCCCTTTCTCTCCACATCCTGGCCAGCACTTGCTGTTGCCTGTTGTTTTGATGTGGGCCATTCTTACAGGTGTGAGGTGGTATCTCATTGTGGTTTTGATTTGCATTGCTCCGATTGCTAGTGATGTTGAGCATTTTTTCGTATGCCTGTTGGCCACCTGTAGTGCGCCTTGGGACAAGTGTCTTTTTCAATCTTCTGCTTCCCGACTTTAAAAGAAGGGCCTGAAATCGGAGGGGCAGCATCACATTTCTATTTAGCGCCCTCTATCTTGAAGAGTGCACATTGCAGGGGGTGTATTAGTTAACCTGTAGCTGCTTAACAAATGTTAGTGGTCCTAAACAAACATTTATTACATTACAGTTTTCGTGAATCAAGGACCCAGGCCTGACTCTCATGGGTCTCAGGATCTCTCCTAAGGCAGCAGCAATCAAATTTTCAGTCAGGACCAGGGTCTTATTTGAAAGTTCAACTGGGAGAGGCTCCTCTTCCAAGCTCACGATGGTGGTTGGCAGATTTCAGTTCTTTGTGGGTGGTGGGACTTAGGATCCTAGTTCCCTATTGAATTCCTGATGGAAGGCACCACCTGTTACTTGCCACAGGGGTCTCTCCAAAGACCCTCAGACATGGCAGCTTGCTCCATCAACACCTGCAAGACGAAAGCCAGTGTCTTATGTGGTACGTTCATGGGCACATCACTCATGACATTTGCCATATTCTACTGGCTAGAAGCCAGCCACTCAAAGAGATACTATTACATAAAAGGAGATGGTGTCACCCAGAGGTGGGGATCCTTGATACTCATTTAGAATCTTTTCCCCAGAAAGGGTGTCAGATAAGTAGAGAAATAGAAGTTGAATGACTACTGAGTAGCCTACTAGGAGTGACCATCAGAACAAGGAATGTGACAGTTCAAAGAGAGAGGGACACACGTCTATCTATCTAATCATCTATTCAGGAGACAGATGAGATGGAGATGGAGAAATGGGGATAAAGATAACCCTCAAGTTGCTGACTTGTTCCACTGAGGAGAAAAAATGATGAGAATCTTCGAGAAGGGGAACCAAGAAAGTAGAAGTTTGGTAGGTTGGGTGGGAGAAAAAACAAGGACTTTTGCTTCCATCATATGTTTTAGAAACTTTTGCTCTTATCTTTGCTGCAGTAGGGGTGACCTGAGGCTCACTCCTTTCCCAGTAGAATTTTATGCAGAACCCCAGGGTATGAAGCAATGAGACATGGGTTTCTCTGGTTGATTCTAGGATGGGACCTGCAAGTAGAGTTTGCTCACATCTACTGCCGCTCTTAGGCACCATATTGGCTTGGGTTTTGAATATAATTGGGGTTGAAGTCACCCCATAGATACTTTTAAAATTAGTATGGAATGTATATATATATGCATATATATTTATATAAGAGCACATAAATAAGACCTTATTATTCTACAATAAGACCTTCTGGAATTTGTATGTTGAAAATTTATATGATGCCACACAGACTTCAGTCTTCTCTTTGAAGAAGTTTATTGTGCTAGAGAAAGCACAATTTATGGAACTTTGCATGTTTCTACATATACATACACCTGTAACCCTGAAGAGATCACAGCTTCCCCAGGAGACCTTGAAGGAAGTATTACCTTTAAAGGAAAACTGTACCTGTGGCTTCCACCATTTGGACCCTGGTTATGTTTCCCACATCTGTCTTTATCACTAGTTCCTGGATTTATTTTTACTGCAGACAATCTCAAATTCCTCATGTAGTTCAGAAATTACTCTCTTTGTGCTGTTTTGATATATCAGTCAGCTATTGCTGCATAATAAAAGCAGATGTGGAAGTGTCTTCCACAGCATGATTCAGGGAAGGGTGACTACCTTTAAATAATGCCCTGAGTAACCATAATTAATATAACTTACAAGAATCGGAAACAGACTTGACTATATCTGAAATGTGCAAAGTCCCGAATATATATTAACCTACATTCTTCTTCCTCCCTCCCTCCTCTTCCCTCTGTCTCTCATCCATTCCTTACCTGAGCTGGATCACTTTGCACACAATTGAGCAGCAAAAGGAAGTGATTTACCAGCAGTGAACACAGATATGATTATGATTAGATTTTTAACTGCTCCCCAAATTGAGATGATCTTTCAAAGAAATTGAGAAAATCAACTCAGGAAACTAGAATGTGGTTTTTAGAGGCAGAGTATGAACTCTAGTGACTCTTGGTGCTAGCTTGGTGTGCTAGCCACAATCCAAGTGGAAAAGAACCTGTAGAAAGTATAGACGAAGTGACTCGATATAAGAAATTCGCTCCTGTGATGATGGGAGCCAGCCAGGTGAGCTCGAAGGGCAGAACAGCAGGAAGGGCAGGAAACAGCTTACACTACTCTCCAAGGGCATAAGTTCTTCCTCCTAAACCCTGTTCTATAGGTCTTCAAATGATTACATATGGTCCCTCTAGAACCTCTAGGATAATCTCTCTCTTTTGTCATATTTTTTATTGCAGTTACCTTGGCTAATAACACTATATATGACTCAGACATAGAGGTTCAGCTCCTGCAGATGTATGTTGTACACCACTCCCACCCGCAAGACATTCATTTTCTTTCACTACGGTCCACTCAATCTCCCCCACCCCTGTTCCCAACAACCTTTCCTCTTGGTAACCTCAATTTCAAGAGTTTGTCTTTAGTTTTAGCTCTTCTGCTATTTTGTTTCTTTAGATCCCAAACAGGAATAAAACTATCTGGGAATTGTCTTTCTCCTGGATCATTTCACTTAAAACAATCCCCTTTAACTCCTTCCTTGTTGTTGCAAATGGCAGTATTTCTTCTCTTTCCACTGATGAGTAATTTTCCATCATGTCTCTGTTCTCCACCTCACTGTACTCATCTCCTGTTGGATACGTAGGTAACCCCCCCTAACTTGGCTGTTATCAATAGTAATCAGCATGGGACTGCAGGTTTTTCTTTGAATTAATGTTTTGGGAATCTTGGTAGATACCCAGGAGTGGAATTACTGCTTTGGATGGTGGCTCCACATTCATATTTTGAACAATTGCCATACTCTTCTCCATGGGGACCGCGTGAGTATACATTCCCACAAACAGCGTACGAGGAGTCCTTTTGCTCCACACCCTGTCAACACTTGTTTCTGGTCTTTTTGATACTGACCATCCTCACACGTCTGAGGCACTATCTCATTGTGGTTTTGATGTTCATTTTCCTGATGATTAATGATGATGAACATTTTTTTCCAAGAGCCTCCTGGCCATCTGGATGTCATCCATGGAGACGTGTCTGTGTAATTCTTCTACCCAATGTCCCCCTTCCCTTCTTGCCTTACTTCATGCTTTGCTGCTAATTCAAACTTGCCCATCCCTACAGAATTGTCTTGTAGTCAAATGTCTGGTAATTGCCTGCTATTGCACATGATCACAAAGGAGTCTATTTTGCTATTTATAACCCCCCAAACAGTTCCTAATCATCTGGTCTGCATGGATCGGGTTGCAATAAATCTTTGAAAGTAATTGTCAGCTCTTTGGTCAGCTCATCCATGTAGGTAGCCTCTTGCAGACACCTCTCTCACTATCAGCGATGCATGTTATTTCAGAAAATGTCAGAGGGTCTTCCTGATGGCCAGACTTCCACCAGGGCAGTGAGCCCAGGCCAGGGGTAAAACCTGAGAAAGCAGAGGAGGTGAAAAATTCTCGAATGTTCCTGGGATTAAAAAAGGTCATTTGATTTTGGGGATGGGAATCAGCCATGACATTCTCTGCTCCCCCAGGGGCTGTATTTTCTCTTATGCAAAGGTGAGCTTGTTGACTGAGACAGCCAGAGGCTCTGCTGTCCTGTTGGACGTGCTCCTGATCACAGGCAATTCTTCCAGGACCATAGTCCTGCAGGGACTATGTGCAGGCCAACCAGGTCATAGGACCGGACAGCAGGGGTGGAGCACAGATAATAGATAAAAAGATCTGTCTTATTTATTTATTTTTGAGACTAGGTCTTGCTATGTTGCCCGTGGTAGTCCCGATCCTGCAGACTCAAGAGATTCCCCAGCCTCAGCCTCCCAGGTAGCTGGGATTACAGGCGCCTGCCACCTCGTCTGGCTGCTTTTTCGAGACCAGGTCTTGCTATGTTGCCTGGGGTAGGCTCGAACCCACAAACTCAAGCAATCCTGGGTCTCTTGCCTCCCAGCTTTTGGATTACAGGCACACAACGCACCACCAGGCCTGGCAAGAAATCTGTATTAGATAAAGGAACCCCTTTCTCCTCACCCATCTCCTGCACACTAGAGATGGTTCCGGTTAAGTCTCTTCTCTGTGACCGCAGCCTGCTAACCTCCTAGGAATGTCCCACCAGAGAGACATGTCCCTGTGTTAGATATCAAATGATAACCATTTTGTTAGCGGATATCAAGCAGCCATTTTTTGGGAAAAAAGTTAGGCTTCTATGGAAAGGGGCAGG
>PVHY01025083.1:0-18831 GCA_004024945.1 Uropsilus gracilis | reverse complement strand
AGGAACTTGAAAGGGGGGTTGTGTAATGTACCTTTTCCAATCCCGGGCTGTATATGGAGATTTGGGATTCTTTAAACCGGCGCTACCTGGATTTTATTAAAAAGCGGGGAGCTCGGCGGGAGGAAAGCTGGCTTTTCCGGGGGCTGCGGGAGCCCTGCCGCGGGAGGGCGGAGGAGTTGGCGCGCGGAGCGCTCATCCCGGGGAGCGGTTTTCTACCAAAAAAAGGAAAGGCGGGCAAAAAGTGTGAGGCGGGTGGCGAAGAGGAGCAGCGGCCGCGGGATGGCGGGCAGCACGGGCGCCTAGCCGCGCGGGGAACCGGGGCCGCCGCCGGAGCCGCAGTCGCCGGAGCCCGGAGCCGCCGCGCCAGGTACGCCGCCGTAGCGCTCGCCCGCCGGCCCCTAGCCGGGCGCGTAGGTCTTCAAAGTTCTCCAGCTGGCTCCCCAGCCCGTCTTCCCTTTCGGGGTGCGGCGGGGGATCCCCGCAGCTCTCCGCTCCCCGAGAACGCAATCCTGGGCCAAGGCCAGCGAGGTGGGGGGCGTCTTGGGAGGGGCGGGGGCGGGTCGCTGAGCCAGAGGTGCTCACCTGAACCCCCGACCCGCCTGCAACCGCCTAGCTCGGCTGAGGGGCGTCGGTTCCCATCTCGGTGCTCGGTAGGCGGCGGGGGAGCCAGGGACGCCGAGACGTTTTCGATTATAGGCTGTTTTTAATTAAAAGCCGGAATTCAGCCATTTTAACTGCTTTTAAGAAGGGGAGAAAAGTAGGGAGAACGCAGCGGAGCCCGCAGATGGCCGAGCCAGCTTTTCTACCCGCGTGAGGGTACTCCGGAGGGTCTTCAACCTGACTTCCCCAAATCCGGGCGCAGGGGCATGATCCGGAGCTCTGACTTTTAAGAAAAAGCTGTTCAAAGGACATGTTTTAAAGGAAAAAAATCACGGAAAGCTCATCGTCTCCTTAAGACATGTATCCTCGGATGCGGTCTTAGATTTTTCCAAAGTAAATGCGGATCTGGTAACCAGAGCCTGATGGGAGAGAGCGAGGGAGGGAGGGGAGGGGTGTTTGTAACCAAAACCCGGTTAAAATAAGCACCCTTGGCAAAGTTGGGGAGGGAGGCTGGAGGAGGCGGCGCGGGGACTTTGCGGCTTAGGGGGTCTGCAGCTCGTGGGGCTGGGTGCAGATCGCGGGGTGCAGGGCGGACACCCGGTAGCTCTTGGCTTTGGTGTGATCGGCCGCCCTGGGAGCGCCCGGGCCTCCCAGAATTAGGAATCCGTGCTGCTGCGGGCAGACGGAAAGCGAGGGGAAGGGTTGACTCCAAGCTCCTCTCCAGTCCCCACGGGAATCGGTAAACGCCAAATCTTTAAAACAAACAGCCCTAAACTGGAACTACAGGGGGATTTACTCAGTGTTGGGGGAAGCGTCCCTCGGTCCGTCCGCGTTGCGAAGATTTTCTTTGTAGGTTGATTTTTGGGCTTGGGAGGGAAGCTAGGGTAGGATCGAGCCCCTTGCTCTCCTCCGATGCCCCCCAAATTCCCCGCGCCAGACCAAGTCCTCCGGCCTCAGGATTCCCAGGCCGTGGCGTTGGAAAATGAAACCAAATATTGTTGGGAAGGATTCTTTCCAGTCCTCAGGCTAGAATGCCACGTCTTTGGTCCTCGGACTTAGCCTCTGCGACTCTCGGTGGGCCGAGGGAAGGGGGCGCCGACTCTTGGAAAAATAATAGACCGGCTTTGCATCTTCTCCCCCAAACCCACAATTGGGCGACTCGGGCCGAGTGCGGGGAAACCAAATTCAGAAAAGGGAGGCGAGGACCCAAAAAAGGTTAAATATTAAACTTTACGGATCAGATAGTGACATAGTGTTGAAGGAGAGATATTTCGAAGTGTTCGTGGAAAGGTTTCACCCCGGAGCATGTGACGGCCGGGAATAAAGCACACCGGGGCGAGTTGTATTTACGCTGCCCGGGCGCTGCCGAGGGGCCTTCCCCAGTTTCGGAGCGACCCTGAAGCCGCCGAGGCAGAGTGCGCGCCGGGGCGCCGCGCGCCACCGGGCACTTTGCCGGCCCCGGTGCCTGGGAAGCTGAAGCAGCCGGAGGAAGGAGCACGGATTTTTTACTTTTTGTGGAAAGGGGGGCTACTCCCCTTTTCATTTCTGGCCGTCAGATCGGACGCGCCCAACCCCGAACAGCAGGACAACTTTCTGAAACTTCTTTTTTTCCTCCCCCTTTCCCCTTTTCCCCCTTTCTGTTTCTTCCGCGGCTCGTCTCTTCTCCCCGCCAAGACGCCGTGCGCGCCGCCTCACGCAGCTCCGCCTGGCCGCCCGGAGGGGCCTGACCGCCGTCCGCCTGTGTGCCCCGGGCCGCGGGCCCGCCGCTGAGCGCAAGCCCGGCTGGCCGCCGCCATGCACGCCGCGGAGCCCCCGCCGCCCGAGGACCCTGGGACTACACCGAGGCCGAACTTTTAGGTCCCACTGAGCGAGGCCCGCGGGCCGCGAGGGGGGCTGGCCGCGGCACTCCCGCGGAGGATGGATGGCCGAGACTTCGGGCCCCCGCGGTCCGTGCACGGCCCCCCGCCGCCGCTGCTGTCCGGCCTGGCCATGGACAGCCACCGCGTGGGCGCGGCCACAGCCGGACGCCTGCCCGCCGCGGGCTTGCCCGGCCCGCTGCCTCCCGGGAAGTACATGGCCGGCCTCAACCTCCACCCGCACCCGGGTAAGTGCCGGGCGCCGCGCCCGCCCCGTGTGGTTCCCCCGGGATCCTGGGGAGGGAGGCCGGGAGACTCGGCTTGTTCCCGGCGTTTATTCGGGAGGCGCGGCGGCTCTTTCTCTCGGCGGGTCCACCCGGACGCGGGCAAGCCCTGCAGCCGGGGCGGGGATAGCCTGGGCACCCTGCAGACGCCAGCGGCGGAGGGGCCAGTGGCGGAGAGGAGCGCGGGGCTTGGCTGTTGTCGGCGCCCGGCTCTCTCGAGGCGAACGCGTCCGGGGATATCCGAGCCTCTAGGGGCGACTCCGGTCCCCGGGCTGCTGCGGCTCGCGCCCGGGCTGCACTTGTCAAAATCTGGGCGAGGAAAGAACGAGCCGGCCCTCTTGGAGACAGCGAGCTCCTTGAGCTCGAATTCTTCCCTTGGCAAACACCCCTGCGAGCGCCCATGAGCCCCGGGTTGCCTTCCTGCCTCTTCCCCTCCTGTCCCGCGGGATCTCAGGCCGACCTCGGGAACCAGGGGTGCGGGAGGAGGGGAACCTCAGCCCTGAGACCGCGGTCGGTGGCGGATAGCTGGCGGCCCTCGGAAGTTCCTTCTTCCCCCGAGAGAGAGCGATGGTCCCGGGACCCGCCCGCCGGGAGCCCGCGACCCCCGCCTGCTGCCTTGTTTTCCGGCGGGAAGGCGAGTGCAGCGAGGCGGCCGCGCAGAAACTGGGCTAGCGCCATCCTGAGCCTGGGAAGGACGCGGCTCGGAGAGCGGATCGCGCCCGGCGCTGACGGCGCAGGAAAATCCTGGGGCTGACGCGCAGCCACGCGCGGGAGGAGATGACCGAGAGGACCCCGCGGCCTGCGCCACTTGTCCAGCGGGGCTCTGCAGGCTCTGTGGGTCGGCACCCGGGAGGGAAAGAGCTTGTCCCGGACCAGCCGCCTCCGTTCCGATCGGTCAGGGTGGGAAGAGAGACGCGGGGACCTGCGGCCTTGCGGTCAGCCGCCGAAGGAGACCCAGTCCCTCCTCCCCCGGCTGCCGGCATCTTCTGGGTCTGTCATCCCTTCGCTGGCTGGAAGAATTCACCTCTCCCACGCCTCAGTGTAGTTTAGGACTCTGGTGATTGTCCCGGCGGCCCCCGGCGCTCCCCTCGTCCTTGGGGATGTTGGAGGGCGCTCCTCCGATGCAGCCACCGCCTTTGCCCTGCCCCACCGACCTGCCGGCTCCGCCACGCAGGCTGGTCTTGCCTCTTTGATTTTCCTCCTGGAACTTTTCAGGAACCTGAGTCCCGGCAGCTCTGCGGGACAAAGGGCCTTTGTGAGGCACCGGGCGGGGGAGGGGCGAACGCGGGGGCCCGGAGCGGGGAGAGGACCTGGTCGTGTCCCCAGGCTCGCGCTGGTTTCCGGGGCGCTGGGGGTGGCATTCAACCCAGGGGCCCACGGGAAGGCTGGCATTTTCTCGAGTGGCGGGCTTCGGTTTGGAGATCCTCTAGAGGAAGGGTCGGGGGTTCCCTGGGGAGGGGGGCAGAGACCCCTTGGGCCACCCCTTTTTCCTTGCCCCCGGAGACCCCCGGCAATTTTTGTGTGTTTGAGTGTCTTTTGAACTCATCAGGTCGCTCGGTACAGACCGTGGTGGAGGCAGAGGACCGCGGCCTGGGATTCCGAGCACGGGTCTCCCGCTGAAGTGGAGCCCTCAGGGCCTCCGTAGAGTGAGGGAGAGGTCACAGCCAGCGCCCGCCGGGGTCTGACTCCAGCCAGGCGGAAGCCAGTGCCCGGGTCAGCAGCAGTGAAAATAGTTGCTGCTCACCCCCTCTGCACGCTGCAGGGCCACGCCTGACTGCAGCCGCCACATCACCTGGTGCCACTAGGTAGCTGGGGAGGTGGAGAGGTGAAGGGACTTGAAGGGAGGCAGCAGCACAAGGAAGTCCAGCGGGGGGTGGCTGCACGGGCCTGTCTGGGCACCTCCTGCATGCTCGCAGGCTGAGGTCATGAGGAAATAGCAGCGGCGGGCCGGGCTGCTGTGGAAGGTTGCCTGGAAGGGTGCCCCGGCCTTGGTAGACTGGGTTCACCCCGAGGGAGGGTAGGGGACTGGCACGGGCCCCCTTTTGAGTCTCCGTTTGGAGACCAGCCACTAGGCCAACGCCCAGAGTGTCCGGTGCTAATCCCATTAGCCAGGAGGTGGGGGAACTGCTCCCCTTGAACAGCTAGGGGCAGCTGGATTACAAATTCCTCCACCCAGCATCCCCCCCCCCCCTTTATTTTGCGGGATGCAGGTGCTAAATTTTCTTTTTCCATGCACCTCCCCTTTTTGGCTGTCAGTTCCTTAGTTCTGGCCAGCATTATCAGCCTCATCTTTATTTGTTTATTTTTGTACTGGGAAGCCAGGAGAGGCTGAGCTATTTGCCTGGGGTCAGAGGGGGGAGGGGAGTGTGTTACCTCTGGACTCAAATCCACTCTGGACTCCAGCCTGGGGGTTAGGGGGAGGGGAAGCGCCTGGTAGAGCCAGTCCTCGGAAGGTAGAGGGAGCGATCTGCCCTGGGAGAGCTCCAGGCTGGAGGTGATCAGGCCCGCGCTGGGACCCTAACCAGTCGGGTCTGGACTGGGGCTTGGGGGGTAGCTGTATGTGAGAGCCTCCCGGAGGAGATGCCTTCCACGGAGGTCTGGATGGAGGTGCTTCTGCAGTGGTAGAGGTGAAATAGGGAATAAATTGGGTTTGGGATACAGTGGCTCTTACCTTTCCCATAACCTTGAGTACCGCTGTAGCTGTGCCTTAAGGAACAAGTGAGAAACACCTGGGTGGCTGCTCGGCTGGGGCCCGAGTCCTGGCTGAGCCTCCTTGTCCTCACTTTGCAATTAAAGAACTGTTAGCAGGATTTTGTACTTGGAGGTTTAATTCCCCTCCCCCCTCCCTGGGTTGGCCCTGGGAGGATAAATGAATGGGGGTGGGGTGGGACCCAAGGGTCTGGATGGGGAGGCCCTGCACTTCGGACAGACCAGTGGACAATAGGGGACTGCTGGCCTGCTTCTGGTCGAGCTGCTCTATCTCTGGAATCCGGCCCATCAGCCTAGCGGGATTGATTTAAAAAGATTAATCAGCAGGATGGGTTGGGGAGAGTTGCAGGCCTGAAGATAAGGAGATGCCCAGAGATTGGCCAGGTGCTTCCTTTTCTGGTCAGAGGCACCCAGGGGCCTGTGGGAGGTTCTGGAATCTGGACTCCTGTTTCTCAGAGCCTTTCCCTTCTCCAGAGCTCAGCCCCAGCCAGCGCGGGCTTCTCTCCTCTTGTCATTCAGCCAGTAAATGATTCCCAAGTCCTGTCTTGCACTGCCCTGGCTGTGGAAATCCACAGAGTTCCAGCAGAAGGCTTGCCCTGGCTGGGAGTGCCCATCCTGGCCGCCCCATAGAAGCGCACACCAGGAAGGAAGTTGTTTTACTAGGACAGGCTGGGAAGGAAAGAAAGTGTCCAGCGTCTGCTTTGGCCCCTGTGAGGGGCTGGGAGCCAGGAACCTTGGCCCTCTGCGGGCCAGCGGGGTGGGTGGGTGGGTGGTGGTGGTGGGGGGAAGGGTGGACCTTGCGGGTCCCTGAGGGCCGGTAAGGAGGGTTTGGAATTTCAAACTGTGAGGAATGAGGAGGCGGTTGGGGGATTTAAACGGAGGGAGTGACTCACATGGAGGGACATTTTACAGAACTGGTCTGGACTCTTAAAAAATGTCAATGGCATGTAGGACAAAGGAAGGCCAGAGACTGTTTCTGATTAAAAGAGACTAAGAAAATGTGACAGGGAAAGGCAACATATGGCCTGCGATTGGATCTTGGATCAGGGAAGAAATTGCCCTAAAGGACATCATAGAGGCAATTGATGAAATTGGAATATGGACTGTAGATTAACTGATAGTGTCAAATCAATGTTATGTTTCATGGAGTTGATAACTGGACCGCGGTTATGTAAGAGAACGTCCTTGTGTTAAGACAGAAGAACTCTGAAATATTTAGGGGAAAGGAACGTGATGCCTGCCATTCGCAGTAGTGGCTCAGGAGGAGGAAAGTAGTAGCTGTAATTTTCGTATGTATGTGGGAGACAATGATAGAATCAAACCATGTGGAATTAGAGAGGGTGGGGGTGCAGTTTGCAGTTGCTGGAGCCGGTGAAGGTCATACGGCAATTTGTTAGACTATTTTAAACTTTTCTCTGACTTTGAAATCTTTTCAAAATAAGCACTTGAAACAATTAGTTTGGGTTGCCTGCTGGAGGATGGTTGTGGAAAGGAGCAGTGACCACTCAGTGACTGGGAGGCTGTTGGAGAGGTGATAGTGACCAGGGAGGGGGACTGCGGGTGATGGGGTATATGCTACTGAAGTAGGGCAGAGGAGGAACACAGCTGGGTTTTTGGTCAGTGCTCCATGTAGGGAGGGGGGTGCGGAGGAACAGTTTGGGGGAGAGGGCAGAGATTGGTCATTCTTGATTTGGATATGGCCAGTGTGGGGTTCCCTTACCCCTGACATGAGCCATTCTGTGACCTGGCCTGATAGTTAGCTCCCACTGGGTCTTGGGGAGCCTTGAATCCACCCAGACTTCAGTTCCATTGCTGTGACTGCCCCGTCCATCATCCTAGCTCAGCTTTGTGGGGACTGGTGAGGCTTGCCCAGCAGTCGGTGATGCCCCAGGGCCAGGGCCCTTACCTTTGCAGCTGTAGGCAACCTCCAGGGAGGTCTCGACCATTCGGTGGGAACCACCAAAGCTCCTTGCCACCTTTGCAGGCCACGAATGCACCCCATCATCTACATGTGCGCTTCCGTCATGAGTTAGCGGAAGCATGGGTTCCTGGCCTGAACAAAAATGCCTGCTTTACACCCATCAGTCGTTTTGCACATTTCTGAGTCTCCATGAACCAGCAGAGGCTCCTACCCTGCTTCTCCAGATGAAGAACTTCGGTTTTTCACCTAGAGGCTGGGTGGCATAAGGGCCACTGGCTGGGTGTGTGATGACTCTGTCAGCCTCAGTTTTTCTCATCTGTAAAACTGGTCTTACGGCACTACTGAATTCATTCAGGTCTTGTGAAGTTTGAGCAAGGACAACTAGTCAGATGCCCTAGCGCAGGTATAGCCTGAGAAAAAGTTGCAGTAAAAGTGATGGCTGTAATTACATTCATCATTAACTTATGACTCATACCTCTCTTGCACTGGGCCAGACCTCTCTCAGGGTCTCTGGAATTGTGTATTAAGCCTCTCTGCTTGGTCCACAAGCTCCTTAGACTTCAGCATCTCAGCCCGAACCCATCATTCAAAAATTGTTTTCTTCCTTTTCTTTCCTTTCTTTTTTTTTAAGAGACTAGGTCTTGCTATGTTGCCCAGGGTTATCTTGAACCCGTGGACTCAAGTGACCCCCTAGCCTCAGCCTTCCAGGTAACTGGGATTACAGGCGTGTGCCACCATGCCCGGCTGCTGTTTTCATGTAACAGATAAACTGAAAAATCTTCAATCTTGAATGTTTGCTTCATTGACTTTTTGCAAAATGAACAAACACCATGTAACCACCAGGCATCTCAAGATATTTTCCACACCCCAGAGGGCTCCTTCAAGCTTTTCATGTTCCCCTAGTAGCTACACTTCTCCTCCCAATATCATTCTTTCTGTTACCTTAGTTTTGTCTATTTGTCTATTTTATATAAATGGAACCATGCAACATGCCCTCTGTTTCTAGCTGTTTCCACTATTCAGCATGGCATTTGAGAAAGTCATCCAAAGTCATCCAAGGTATAAGGAAATACCTTGTAGTGCCATGTTCCTTTTTGTGACTGTATAGTATTCCACAATACACATAGGACAGTTTATTTGCTGACTATTTAGTGTTTCCAGTGTATATTATTGATAGTGCTGCTGTGAACATGGCCTTACGGTGCATGGTATGTATAGATTTCCATGGATGTATATATACATATGTAGATAAGCATGTGTATATGTAGATTATCTAGGTGTGGAATTACTTGGTCACAATGTATGTGTGACTTTAGCTTTAGTGGCTGCAGAGTTTTCCAGTGGGTTTACATGGTGCTCTATTTCAGCAGCAGAATTCCAGAGGGTCCATCTTCACTGACACGTGATATCAGTTTCTTTCAATTCTGATCATTTTGTTGAGTATGTAACACCTAATTGAGTGGTTACTTAAAAATGCTTTCTCTGATTTTTTCATACTTTATTGAGGAATATTTCCTATATTATAAAATTACTCATCGACAGTGTGCAATTCTATTTTATGCTTAATCTCTTTTTTGAGTCAACTTTACATACTAAGAGACAAATAGTGTCAGGGAGGTTATAAAGAAAACAAGTAATCTCCTGCTTTCTGTCTTCCTAGTTCCAGTTGCCACTTTTAATTCTTTTGGTTATTTCTTTTGGCCCGTTCACCCTTGTTTATGTGTAGTAATTTTCTTTACAGCTAGTTTTTTTAATTTTGGAAGTTATTGACTTTTATGGAAGATGAAGATTGCCCAAGTAATTCTTGACTCTCCCATTTGTTAATGTGGACCACGGGAACCTTTCTTTACCTCTTGTGCTTTTCTTAGTCTTAAATGGACAATAATGATATTTCATGAGTGTGTTGTTAAGGTTATATAGTTGATACATGTAAACTATCCAGAACAGCATTTTGAATATAATAAGCCCTTAATGTTTGTTTTGTCATTGCCCAACCCCTATTTTCACTTCCCTCTTTTGATAAATGTGAAAGAGTTTTGTTTAAACTGGTTTTACTATTGTGGCTTTGTTAATGCTCTTTATATTTGAACCAAATAGTATAATAAAATCTATTTCTTTATTTCCTGGAGTTATTAATTGCTCCCCTCTCCCACACTCCCCTTTTCTTTTGGCTGGGCTATCTTGGGCTGACTTCCAATCTCTGAGTTATATTTTTCATTTGGTTGAATCTGTTTCTTTCCTCTCTCTTTTCTTGGAGATTTCCTTTCTGTACTTTTCCCATTTTTCTACTTAAGTCTGGCTTGCCTGAGCCACCTTTCTTCAAAATCCCTTTGCTGTTCTGCTGTGCTGGATCTCTTGTTTGATGCCTATGCTTTCTCTTTTCCTTGATTTTCTTGTTTTGCTGCAGCACATCCTGCAGTAACTTTCTGTGAAAGAGTATATATGGAAGGCATTTATTTTGAGGTTTAGAATGCCTGGAAATACCTTATTCCTTCCATCACACTGGAGTTGCATTTTGAAAATACTACCCTGGCCCGCGGCCCCCCCCCTCCCCCCCGTGTTTTGAAGGAATTACTGCATTACCCAACTTTTGAGCAGTATGCTATTTTGAGTCTTGACTTTTGTATGTGAAACCCCCCTTCCAAAAGCTTAAAATCACTTAGAACCACACAATAGTTAAGAGCATGTACTCAGGCAGCTCTCCTGCCTGCCTGTGACTATGCAGGTATTTCTTTACACAAACCTTTTCCATTTGCAAAGCAGGAGCAACTCTTTGCTCAACTGCATCTATGCAGGTGTCTCCCCCCCCCCCCCAATAAACCTGTCCTTTTAGAATGTTAAAAAAAAAAAAAACAAAAAAAACCCAAACATCATATGCTCTGAAATTCTTGTGTATTGTCTAACATTAGGTATGTGGGCTTATGTGTGTCACCTACCCTCTTGGTTTTCAGGGCCAAGGGCAGGACTTGTTAACGACTGAGGAAGTGACTTCTTTGAAGTGTTAGGAGGTCTTTGCCCCCCAATGTTATTAGTCTCTGAGGCCAGAGCCCCAGCTCCTGCCTTCTGGAAGCGGAGACACAACTGTTCCTCTCCTAAGACTTGCCGAGTGTACCTGGATGAAAATCTGTTTCCTTCCTCAGCCCTGGTTCTCCAGCTGCAGCCCATGTCCCTTACCGGGGGCTCACAGAGGGCCGGGCGGGGTGTCTGTGTGTGGGGGTGTGGGTTCTCAGTTCTTGCTCTCTTCTCACGGCTCCGGTGATGGCTCCCTCGTCTCAGCCTCGCTTTCAGTTTTCTCCAAATCCTACACCTCTTGTCCATCTGCTTTCCTGTTTCCAAACGTTGCGAAGGTTGTCTCCTTCCATCCCTCTGTTTTGTTTTCTTTCCTTCTTAAACCTCATTACTGTCCTTTTTGTGAGACTCTGACATTTGGGAAAGGATTTGTCGTCTTGGCTCTGGCAGGACCTGGCTCCTGACTTTTTCTACCTCCGCTCCCAGAAGCTGCCTAGTTTCCCCCCACCGTCGTTCCTGGGAAGGTCCTCCTTACCTCTCCTTCCTCTAGGCCCAGACCTCTGTTAAGGGAAAAGAAAACCTGTGGCAAATCCTCTGTAATTGCTTTAGAATTGAGGCCGTCTGGAGGCCTGGGGCCTGGTTTGGGTGGGTGCATTTGCATGTTATTGGCAAGGCTGAGGCCTTGACCTCTTCAACTGCCTATTGGGATTTGAGCACCTACTTTGTGGGCTGGGTTTGGGGTTGGGGCCAGGCAAAGGGGGTCATATTCAGGGATGGGGGAGGAGCTGAAGCTAAACCCAGATTACCCTCCAGGAGAGCCTTGACCCCTGCTGGGGAGGAGCTGAGGGCTCTGGGATGCTAAAGGATGCTGTTTGGGATCTAACCCCCAGGGGGAGGCCTCAGGGCAGCTTTTAGCCTGTGAGGAGGAAGCTGGCTGTTGCTTTGGTTGCTTTTAGGGTAGGTGTAGAGGAACAAAGAACAAAGCCCTGTGCCTAGGGGGCAGGATGGGGAGGGGCTATGGGGCTGGCCTCCCTCTGGCCAGCCCCCAGGACTGCTGGACCCCTCCCCTTCTGATGGGGTGGGGTGAAGTCTAGTTCATCTGGCCTGGTGGCTCCTGCAGATCCTGAACTCTGATTTTGGGAAGCCTTCCCAGACACTCAGCTGCCTCTTTGCCACAACCATGGGAGCTCAGGGAAGGTGGCAGCAGTCACAGGTCCCTTGACCCAGCCACCACCCGAAGAATATGCAGGGTAAGCCTCCCAACCTACCACCCCAGCCTTGTGCCTGTCTCTCAGCCTTGGTAGTTGTCTTGGGGCATCTTTCTGCCTGAGAACAGAGTGCTAAGAAGCAGAAGACACAGACTAGGTCCCACTCACAACTTCTTAACCTTTTTTGTTGCCTTCATTTTACTATAGGCACAGAGAGGTTGGGTTACTTCCCCAAGACCTCACAGCTGGGAGGAAGAGATCTAGGAGCAAGACTTGAGATAACAAGAAAACCAGGGGTTGGGGAAAGTGAGGTATGGATAGGAGTTTTTCTTTCTCTTACTGTTTCCTTTCTTGACTCATTTTTTATTTTATTTTATTTTTATTTTTTATTTATTTTTTTTTTGCAAATTTTGTCAATGTGAGAGGACCATGAAAATGACTCAGCATATCATGTTGTGCTGGCATTGAGATTGCCCTCTCCCGTCCCCAATAACCTCTCTTAAAGGATATTTTTTATTGTGGTTTAGGATCTGCACAGAAATGAGCATGGATCGACTCGATTGTTTTTTTTTTTTTTTTAAACAAACTAAACTTGCCTGAGTAACCAACAACCAGCTTAACAAAAAGCCCAGAGGACACCCCTGCACCCCCAACATCCCCTGTAACCCCTGTCTGGATTTTAAAACAACCAAAATCCCATACACAGGAAGCATGGGTGTGTGCTGCTCTGTGTGGGCTGAGGGCCTGTCCTGGTGGTGTTCAGTGTGGCTGTAGTTTCTCCTGGTGCATGGGGAAGGTGTTTCTGGTGTGATGACATCACTGTTCATGTATCCTATCTGGGGATGCACATTCGGTTGTAGCCTGTTTTTGATTCTTACTAGTGGAAGTACTGTGAACATCGCTTACCGTTTGCTTCTCTGTGCCTGTCCTTGGTGTAGACACCTGCTTCTGGACACCTACAAGGGCTTGTCCGGATCAGAGAGGTTGGTAGCATCTACCAAGTACCAAGTCACTCTTCGTCCAGTTGTGTGCCGGTCATGTCCATCTTAGCTGTGCCCGTGGGAGCGCAGCAGGTTGAATTTAGTTTGTCTCCCTGGTGTCAGAGGCTGACTTCCCTGTCACCTGGATGTCCTTTGCTACCCTTTTGGCCCCGTCTTTTGCCCTGTTATCCTCAGTTAAGAATCTTACTGATTCGCAGGAGCTTTTTATATATTCTGGAGAGAAGCCTTCATGGCTATCTCAGTGCACAGATCACTTTCCAAGCAACCGTTTATTGCCTTTTCTTTCTCTGATGTCATTTAAATAATAGGAATTCTAATTGTTCCATGTGTCATTTGGAATAGAAACCCCTAATTTTAATGTATCTTAAGTGATGTCTTATCTTTATACTTAAGGTTTTTTTTACAGGGCCTGCAAGAAACCTTTGACTGCCCTCAGGTCATAAAGATAATTTTCCACATTTCCTCCCCCTCCCTTCCAAGTAGTCTTGTTTTGCTTTTCCCACGTCCAGCCCTCCAGCCTCAGTTGCCTGGAGCTGACTTCTGTGTGGTATGAAGTCCGGATCAGGAGTCCTGATCCCCTGACACTAATGTGGGCGTCATCCTTCTGTGCCCTCTGCACCTGTGGGCCGTTCTGTTTGTCTCCCCTCGGGGTGCTCCTGCGTGTGTCTTTTGGTGTTTGATGGCAGAAGTCCTCTTCCTCCTTCCCTCTTCTTCAAGGTTGCCATGACGGTTTGTAACCCTTTGTGTTTCTGTGTATCTAACTTAAAAACAAAACAAAACAACAAAAACCCCCAAAATGGTAACATACACATCACACACAGTTCACCACCTCCTCGATTGCAAGCGTCCACTTCAGTGGCAATAAGTCCACTTCAGTGGCGATAAGCCTCTTTCCACCGTCCAGAATGCCTTCATCTCCCCAAACTGTAGCTCTGGTCCCAAGAAATACCAACTCCCCATTCCGTCTCACCCAGTCTCTGGCCCCCACCATTTTGCCTGAGGAACCTCTGCTCTGGGGGCTTCTTATAAGTGGGTTCTTTTTCACCCAGCCTGAGGCCTTTAGGGTTCACCCACTGGGCTCTCAGGGGAAGCGAGTAAATTCCATTGTGTGCACAGGCTGCATTTTGTTTTTCCATTTATCTGATGATGGACGTTTGGGCGGTTTCTACCCCATAGCTGTAGCCGTTGAGAACAGCTGCTGTGAACACGGGAGTGCACATCGCTCTTTGAGAATCTGCTTTCAATTTCTGCAGAACCCCAAGGCGGCTCTGGGCACATACACACTGCTGGGGTTCGGTGGGGATCCTGGGACCTAAAGATCCATGTGACTGCAGCGTGCATCCTAGTCAGGGCACTTTGCCCACAAGTCTGGGCATTTCCCTGGGGAGGACACCCCCCCCCCCACCAGAAGAGAGTCTGTGCCTTTTAGGGGCCAGATAAGCCTGGAGGTGAGTTGTTTTTGTCATTACCCCCCTCTTGCCTTGCTTCCCTCCTTTTCTCCCAACCAAACCAAAAATTTGCTGATTGAAGAGAAGAAAATGACATCATTCGGTTCGATTACTTGTTTGCAACACTAAGGACATTGAACTATTTACTGTATTTGACTGTTTACAGTTACATGTGAATCATTTTACTGAACGATAAGGCTCTTTGTACAGCGAGGGTTTAACCCATTCCTCCTCCCCCGGCTTGGAGATTAAAGACATGGACGTCTGTGGGAGAATGAAGGTCAGTCTGTCCTGAGGGTCTTGCACTATTTTCCGCTGCTGTAATAGAAACGCCCACATCACATGTTGGTGCTCTGGGCTGGATTGACTCTTTTCTGGGTGATAACCCTGATTTGATGATGTTGAGGAGATGCGCCAATAAGCCTTTGGAGTGCAGTTACTAATAGGCAGCCAGGGCTTTTTCAGACAGAAAGGGAAGTACATTTGCTCTGGTCAGGCTAGAGCTTGGGGGGCATCTTTGGGAGTGGAAATAGCTGCGGGGGTGGGGGCGGGAGGGGGGCTAGTGTCTGTATGGCGTCTAGCTAGGGGTGTAGTGGCTGAGTGGCTTTGGAGCCAGGGTCTCAGCTTCCTTGTATTTATTTAATTATTTTTTTGAGACTAGGTCTAGCTATGTTGCTTGGGGTATTCCCAATCACATGAACTCAAGTGATCCCCAGCCTTAGCCTCCCAGGTAGCTGGGATTACAGGCGCCTGCCACTGTGTCCAGCTGCTTTTTTGAGACCAGGTCTTGCTATGTTGCCCGGGATAGTCTCAAACCTGTGAACTCAAGCGATCCCTGGCCTCTTGCCTCCCAGCACTTGGATTACAGGCATGTGCCACCATGCCCGACCTTCCTCTTTTTTTAAAAGGGACGTGGATCTCCCCTTCCAGAGTTGAGGGGGGTAGGGAGACTGATCAGACCAGCTGGACCTTTGCTGGGCCCCAGCAAAGGTCCCTCTCCTCTTTCCCTTAGCCCCTGGCTCATCATGACCTTGCCCAACTCCCTCCCATAAACATCGAGCACTTATTGTGTGCGGCTTGAGAGGCATTGGGTCTGCAAACATCACCAAATCTGGCCCACCCTTTGCAAATAAAGTCTTACAGAACCAAGCCCTACAGTTTGTGGCCGTGGCGGGCACAATAGGCCTGCCATGCCTAGTGTATTTATCATCTTGCCCTTCCAAGAAGAAGGTTGCGCCTGCTATTCCACTGGGTGGAGAGGGCCGCTAAAGAAGGAACTACAATAAAGGAGGAACTAAGATGTATAGAGTTTGATAAATGATGATAAGTACCTGGAGAAAAATAATCCAGCCATGGGTGTGTGGGAGGGGTGGCTCGGGCCTTTCCAGTCATTAAACCACTTGAACTGTGTGAAGAGGGAATGACTGAAGGAGTATGCAGATAGTGTGCTGTATCAGGAGGACCAGTGCAAAGGCCCTGTGGTGCAGCAGCCTGTGCTTTATTCTAGTTCCTTATTTCAACCCAGCTCTTTGGCAGATAGAGTCTGCCAAGTCCTGTATGGTTTACCAGACCTTTGTACCCACTAAGATCTCATTAAATTCCTTGCCTGCTCCCATCACAGAGGACTTTAGGGGCTCATTATATACTCAGCTTCTAGAAAGGTCTCCCACAACTGCATCCTTGATGGGGGGTGATTCCACCGCTTCCCCTCTCTGCTGGGGACCCGCAGTGGGTTGGATCCTGTGCTTGGGCTAAGAACTGTGAAAGGTGGAACCTATTCTGGAGGGGCTCCTTGCGTTATGATATGCTCTGCTCCCTCCAAAAAAAGAACAAAATGCTCCCCTTTCTGATTGCTGACTGAGGAGTGGGCAGTGGCCCCTGCAGGTATGAGCTGGACTCTGGACCCTTTGCGCTGGACCCTCATGGTTGGGGCTGCCTCCTTTTCCAGGACTTATAGTTGGAGGCCTGGGGATGGAGAAGGCAAAAGCAGAACCCACTGCAGCTCCATTGCCTACATCTAGCGTCGTGACCACCTCCGATGGGCAGCAAATCTGGGTGGTCATCGTGTGGGGACATAACAGGTCCTGTCAGACCCGGGGCTACCATAAAGGGAAAGCTCCAGAGACAGCCAGGGAGGGGGTTGGCCCAGCCAGGCCAGGGAGCATCAACGTGTTGCTGGGGTGTGTGGCTCGGTGGGGGTACATTGGGGTCTCTGAGGATGCTGACCCTGTCCTGCTTTTATATATCCAGTTGACATCCATCTAGGGTGGGTAGCAGGGGACCATGGTGGACTCTGAAGGAGTGTAGTCTGGCGGCAGTAAGACTGGCTTAGACCAGAGTTTCCTAGGTTTGGGTGGAAAAGGGATCCGTCCTTGGACCTTGCAGCAGGCATGCACTCAGGAGGAACCCAGCCAACATGTTGGGGGTCATTGAGGCCAAACTCAAGCTCTTGGGTGGCAGTGGCTGACAGCAGACTGGCCTGCATCCCTAAGCTCACATCTCCCTGCTGTACTCTGAGGTTCTGGCCCGTGACTGGTATGTCAGTGGAGGTAGCCCAGGACAGGAGGGGCACAGTCGGAGGCCTGCAGCTTGGGGGTGGGATGTTTGCGTTTATTCCCTGTTGCTTCTTTACCCTTCCCCCAGCAGTGGCAATCACATTACCCCATAGTGATGTCCATGCCCCCTGGGCATCCTCCCTGCTCTCCGGGCACTTGAGGCAGAGACGGGGAGGCCATTTCCCAGCATCTCAGTGTGCCAGGACTAAAGTGAGGGCTTTCTTCCCTAGGGGCCTGGAGTTAGGGGCCCACACGGGAGGATTCCTGAGCCCAGGACTTGATGTGGTTGTGCTGGCAGAACTGGTGACCCCCCCTGCTGCTTCTGAGCCTCAGATTCTTAGTCCATAAAGTGGGGGTAGCAAGGTTCCCTGGCTACCAGGGACAAGAATGGGAAGCCGGGAGCCCCAGTACTGTGGGAGCTGCATTGCGTTGGTTCCTGGGCAGGGAGGCAGCTCCGCGCCGGCCCCTCAGTGCTGAATTTGGGGACCTGGGAGTACAGCTTCCTGGTGTTTTTTTTTTTCCAAATTGGTGAAATTCATATAGTGTGCAATCAACCATTTGTGAGTATACAACTCAGCGCTACTTAGTGCATCTGTAATGGGCAAACAACTGGCTCTCTGCTTTCAAGATGGAATTCTTATTTCCAGGAAAGACAAATGGAATTCAGGCAGTAGCTCCCCTTTTCTGACCCCAGGTTTGTAACCATAAATAAGGAGAATGACAATAAGAGCTGTCACGCATGGCACTTCACGAAAGCATTTTACAAATACAAACTGGATCTCTGCACAGCCCGAGGACTAGCTGTTACTGTGCTGTCTGTACCGCACAGCCTGGGGAAATTAAGAAAATTGCCCAAAGTCACGGAGCAAGTGGGCGGCGAGCCTGGTGGTTCGCTGCCTCCCGGGGCCTCTGTTCCTGCCTCTGCTCCATTTTCTTACCAGGAAGATCCTTCAGCCCAGACTGTGGCTAAATTAAATTTAAATTAATTAAAATTTAATAAAAGATGTGGTTCCTCAGTCACATCAGCCACACTTCAAGGGCTCAGCGGCTCCAGGAGGCCAGGGGCACTGCGGTGCCCACCTTGGGCGCTACTGGTGCGACTGATGGGAGACGCTCGTCTCTGCGGCCCGTCCTCCGTTTGGGATGGCTGGCAGGGCCGTGGGCGCTCTGGCAAGTACCTTGCTGCCTTATGGGACTTGCCCTGTAGCGGGGGTGGGAGCTATTTCTGGGCCATTGGAGTCACCCTCCTTTCCCCTGCCCGGGTGCTGTGTGACCCGGGACTGGTGGTTGTCTTCTCTGGTGAGAAGATCTCAGGAGGTACCAAGCCCAAGGGGAAGCCTTTCGCACACACGGTGCCCTGGTGCCCAGTGCCTGCCCGCTTCGTGTCTGCTGTGATTATTGTCAGCGGCCCATGGTGCAGTGGTTAGCGCTCTGGACTTTGAGTGTTGTGGATGATGATGTTTTGTTTTGCTTCACATGTGTGTCTCGGGTTTTGGCACATGTGGTTTTAGTGTCCAAGGGGTCAGGAGACTTCCTGGGTGAGCAGATGGCATGAGGCCTTCTGTGACCAGGGGCCAGGGCAGGAGGGCGAGTCCTTGAACTTGGTCAGGGAGGGAGGCACTTGCCTTTGGTGGAGGAGCTCCAGCAAAGGCTCCTGGGAAACCAGAGGGCACTGGCCTTGACTGTCACTGCTCCCCTGAGCCCTAAGGGGCCTGTTCCTTTCTCACTGTGGCTTCCAGGGGTTCCCAGGGCTGGGTGTGAGCAGTGGGGGTGGGGGGCAGGGTGGGGTGCTGACCTAGACACTGAGGATAGCACCAGGTATGCTGATGGGTTTGGAGCCACCTGGAGACTTGGGGTATGGGGTCAGCTGCCTGTCCTCCCATCCCTGGGATTGGCAGACCAGCTTGGGGTGCAGGAGGCTTCCTCCAGGGCCGTGCTTACCTTTTCGCCTGACCCTCATGACAGTGTGACCCCCCCTCCCCCCGCTCCCATGAGGACTGGAAATAATGTTCTATGGCCAGTTAGTCCAAAAGTTGGTGCAGATCCTGGGCTCAAGGACCCCCTTCCCAGGGAGGGAAACCTGATGATGGGGCAGGGTGATCCTGACTGGGGCCTCTGGGGCCTGAGGGCTTCTCTGTCCCCAGGTGGGCAGGACTCTAGAGGATCAGGAACTGGTGTTGGGGGCCAGGTGGGAGGCAGGCAGGCATGGGGGGGCCCAGCAATTGGACTTTTATTGAGTT
>PVHY01025082.1:0-18830 GCA_004024945.1 Uropsilus gracilis | reverse complement strand
GACTCCCACCTGGGGCCCGTAGCGAGACCTAGTTCCAAAAAAATAGCTGGGCGTGGTGGCACATGCCTGTAATCCCAGCTACCTGGGAAGCTGAGGCTGAGGATTGCTTGAGTCTGTGGTACCCCGGGCAACGAGAGCCTGGGGTTCCACAGGCAAAAATAGCGAGACCTAGTCTCAAAAATAAATAAATACAAGGACTAGATCTTACTATGTTGCCCGGGGTAGTCCCAAACCCACGGGCTCAAGTGATCCCTAACCTCAGCCTCCCAAGGCTGGAATTATAGACGTGTACCACCACACCTGGCTATTTTTTTGAGACTAGGTCTCACTGTGTTGCCCAGGGTAGTCTCAAACCCGCAGACTTGAGCGATTCCTAGCCTCAGCCTCCCATCGTCAGCTCTTAAGTTTGGCATCTCAGCAAGGAAGCAGAACTAAGTCAGTAATGTCCTGGGGTGGCTCCTGTGTCCGTCCTTTTTCCCTCTCCATTCCCTAGAAGGTGGGAAGAAATGGAAGAGCTGAGTGAGTCATGGTATCTTCCATGGCACTTTTGGCACCTCTTACATTCTGCCCCATGGGCAGCAGCTCAGTGGCATCAGCATCCACCTAGAATTAGGCTCCCCTTTTTTGTCTTTACAGTACCAGTACCCAGTGCTTTGCTCTCGTAGCACCCATCAGTTAGTAGCCACATCTGTTTGTAACCGTTCTGTATGTCTGTGTGACAGAGGGCCCTCCCCTGCTAGAACACATCCGTCTGGCTTGGTGCCTGGCCTGGAGCGCTGAGATTGGCATGGAGTGCTTCCATGCCCAAGTTCCATTGCCTTCTTGGATGTTGCTCCAGGTATCACATTGAAGTGAACCGTGTTCCTGCTGGCAACTGGGTCCTGATCGAAGGTGTTGATCAGCCGATTGTGAAGACAGCAACCATAACAGAACCCCGCGGCAATGAAGAGGTAGAGTTGCAGAAAGACGGCTGGGTGGACTTAAGCTGCTGGATGGACTGAAGCTGAAGGGCCACGGCAGAACTCGCAGGACTAACCCAGAGTCCCTGCCAGTTCCTGGCCCCAGGTCTCAGTGCAGGCTCAGCCCTCTGTGTCTGACCCTGCTGTAGTCTCCCTGGATTTGGTCAGATGGTAGTAATTTGGGGGAATTCCTTTTTCTGTCTTCCCTCCTCCCTTTGTCTCGCCGGTCTACATGGGGTGAATTGCTTCTGAGCGGCCTGCGGCTCTTTAGACAAGGGTCCACCCTCTCTTGCCTCGGTGCCTTCTGTGCCTACTCAGGCCAGGTGTTCTTACTCCTCTGCCATTTGAATCTCAGGCTCAGATCTTCCGACCCTTGAAGTTCAACACCACATCTGTTATCAAGATCGCTGTGGAGCCAGTCAACCCCTCAGAGCTGCCCAAGATGCTCGATGGCTTGCGCAAGGTCAACAAGAGCTACCCTTCCCTCACCACCAAGGTACGCGTTTGCAGCTACCCCTGTCCCCGCCACGTGTCTGTGCTGCCGCTGTTTCACCCTCTGGCCCCTGCTCAGCTTCCAGCAGTCTTGCCTTGGGAATGGAAGACAGCCGGGATCCATGTTTGTGTGGGGGTGGATGCACACACGTGTGCACATCATTGTCCCACAAGCATCTTTAGAGATGAAGGAGCTGTTCCTTGGAAAGTACACTTGGAATTGATTTCTCTGAAAACAGGGAGCTGCAACCCTCTCATCTTCTGCGCTTGAGCCTGCTAGCATTGCCCTCTGAGTGGCAGCTGGCCAGGGCCAGTGGGTCAGCTTACATCCACAGACAGCCAGCATGTCTCCACTGTATGGCTAGAGAGGCGTTACTTTGGTGCCCTCGCACCAGTACGCTGTGCTGAGTTGTCCAGATGCCCTGGGAACTGGCTCCTGGGTCAGTGCATCCCGCTGGTCTTTGCTGAGGAGGAGGGACCCAGCACTGAATTATGGCTGCTTTTGGGAATGGGTCTGGGCATCTCCCTCTGGGCTCCAGCCTTGATTCTGTTGCTGGCACCTGTGTTTCAGGTGGAAGAGTCTGGCGAGCATGTGATTCTGGGTACTGGGGAGCTCTACCTGGACTGTGTGATGCACGATCTGCGCAAGATGTACTCAGAGATAGACATCAAGGTAAAGCAGCGGCCCCTTGCCTTCATGCCTGCTTCTGCTTGGCCATGAACCTGGCTCACAGATCCAGGCTGGTTTTACAGGCAGGCAGCCCTTGGCTGCTCTAGAAGCTCCAAGGGAAGAGAGGTGCACAGGGGGATGCATTTGGGGAGAATGAGCTGTTGCTCCTACGAAGGAAGGTATTGAGGTCTGCTCTGCCCTTTTCTGCAGGTCCATTCGCAGTGACCTTCTAAAGCTAAGGTTCCTAACAACAGTTATTTTTGGTCTTTTATAAGAACATAATTATACAATGTGGTGCTCACAATTGTACAAGGTCTGTGGTAAAACTGGGACTCAGAGTGGATGCTTTCAAGGAAAAGTGGCATCTGGCTCTCCTGATTCATTGGCAGACACTCAGTTCAGGTGCCCGTCACATGACCTCAGTCTCCCTGATGTGAGACCACCCAGCGATGGGAATGAACACTCTCAGGTGGCCCCCTTGTGCTTCTGTGATGCAGCAAGACCATTACTTAGAAGACACTGGCCTCTGGGGCAAAGACTTGTGGAGACTTCAGGAAGGCGCTGTGCTGCCCAGACATTAGGGCTTGTGAATGGACCGGGCTGTCACCCGTCATCACTGGCACCAACTCCAGCAGATGTCCTGGAGCTGGTCAACTAGTGCCAGTGGTCTGGCCCAGTGACTGTTGACAGATGCCCTGGAGGACTATCATTTGAGCCCTCATTTGATCCCCCACTTAACTTCATGGCTCAGGGGCATAATTTCTGCATCACGCTAAGTGTTCTTAGACTTTCTAGGATGGTCCAGACTTAGCTTGCCATTGTACTTGCCTCTTCCTCAGAGCAAACAGAAGGGTTCCTGCAAAAGTAGTGCTGGGAATTTCAGAAAATCTCTTGGTGAAAGGTTATTTTCCCAACACAACCAGACCTTGCTTGATGATTGATTTTGCTTCCCAGGTGGCTGATCCTGTTGTCACATTTTGTGAGACAGTGGTGGAGACATCCTCCCTCAAGTGCTTTGCTGAAACACCCAATAAGAAGTAAGTTGAGGCCTGGGCACGGTGGCTCGTGCCTTTAAGCTTCAGCCTATGAAGTGGCTGGGCAACACAGCGAGACCCAGTCCCAAGAAATATCTGGGCATGGTGGCGCATGCCTGTAATCCCAGCTACCTGGGAAGCTGAGGCAGGGGATTGCTTGAGTCTGTGGTACCCCGGGCAACAAGAGCCTGTGGTTCCACGGGCAAAAATAGCGAGACCTAATCTCAAAAAAAAAAAAAAAAAAGTTGAGAAGGGGCAGTTGTCAGTGTGTCCGCCCCATCCTCCTACAGCTGCAGGTTCTGGGGAAGTGGAACCCCTCCTAAGTCTCAGGGTGGAGGTACAAGGGTGTTTGAGTTGTACCTCCGGCCTTCCATCGCTTCTGCCTTTGGCACGTTGCTATGGCATTCTCTGTCTTTGGTGCTGCCAGGGGTTTCCAAATGGCTGCTGCTTCTCTGTTCTAGGACCATCTGAAATGTTGGCCACAAACTTTGCTTGTCCAAAGAGCAGTAGACACAGGTGAAGGGAGACAGTGAGCACTTCTGCTCTGCTCTGCCTTGTGGCTTCCTCTGATAGCATCGACTCCACTATTCCCTCTGTCACCCTTTGCTTAGGAATCCCCTC
This sequence comes from Uropsilus gracilis, assembly GCA_004024945.1. Lineage (NCBI taxonomy): Eukaryota > Metazoa > Chordata > Mammalia > Eulipotyphla > Talpidae > Uropsilus > Uropsilus gracilis. The sequence goes on along the minus strand of PVHY01025082.1, from coordinate 15,054 downwards.
CCATTCCTCTAACCCTCCTCGTTAGTTACCCATATCCTTTCTGACTAGGAACAAGATCACCATGATTGCTGAGCCTCTTGAGAAGGGCCTCGCGGAGGACATAGAGAACGAGGTGGTCCAGATCACATGGAACAGGTAGGGCTATGGCTCTAAGACACCGGCTGGGTCATAGTGCCACAACTCCTTCTGGGAAGTGATTTGGTCTCCCCCTTTGCTGTTGTCTGGGCGCTGCGTGGGCAGGTAGTGAGTGTCCTCTGCAAAGGCAGGCTCTCTGGCCCCAGCAGCCCACCATCAGCCTGCCATCAGCTCGCCATCAGCACAGTCTGACTGCTCCTATTCCTTCTCCTCGCCCAGGAAGAAGCTGGGAGAGTTCTTCCAGACCAAGTATGATTGGGATCTGCTGGCTGCTCGTTCCATCTGGGCTTTTGGCCCTGATGCCACTGGCCCCAACATCCTCGTGGATGATACCCTCCCCTCTGAGGTACGCGGACTGAGGGTGTCCTCTGGTGGTCTCTTGCGTGGAAGTGTCTCCTCCTGAGAGTATTTTCCCTTTTGGTGAAGGAGAGCAACCTCTTGCCCACGTGCCTCCCTTTTCCCTGCGAACGCTTGACTCTTGCCGGCATCTGCTAAGGGGCCTCCCTCATTTTCACACAGGTGGACAAGGCTCTCCTTGGCTCAGTGAAAGACAGCATCGTGCAAGGTTTCCAGTGGGGAACCAGAGAGGGCCCCCTCTGTGATGAGTGTAAGTCCACGACCCCTCCGCCTCTCCATGCCCCCTAAACCTCCCAGTCCTCTGGGGCTGTGCATCCAGATCTATGAGGTGCAGCGGTTCACCTTTGGTAGCATGGGGCACACAAGACCGTGCCATGTCCTGAGCCAAATTCCTTCCTTCCCCCTTCCTGTCCTGGTGCTGCACTTGGTACATCCTAGAAATGAAGTTATTCCTAGACTGACGTTTGCTCATTCCAGAGAAGAAAGGGGTTTGAGGTATCCAGAGGAAGATGGAATCAGAGTGATATGCAGACCAAGACTGGATTTAGTGGGAACAAATGTACAGTTCTCAAAGAGTTTTTTCTACATCTAAAGATAAACCTCTGCAGATAAACACACGGACTTCTAGGGAAGCGCTAGGGTATTTTGAGTGCCTGAAACAAACACTGAGAACACAGGCTTAGCTTGACCTCTTTGCCACGGGCCTGCATGTCTGTCATGATGCTGATTTGTAGGGTGATCTTCTGCTATGCATGTTGTGGCTGCAAGGCTGCCTCAGTGCAGCAAGAAGCTCCTTGTTGCTCTGCCCGTGGGCCCTTAACTCACCCCAGAGCTGCCCCAAGTCAGCTCCCCCACCTCTCCTTTTCAGTGATTCGAAATGTCAAGTTTAAGATCTTGGATGCGGTGGTTGCCCAGGAGCCCCTGCATCGCGGTGGGGGCCAGATTATCCCCACAGCCAGGAGAGTGGTCTACTCGGCCTTCCTCATGGTGAGTATGTGTGGCTGTCCTGCCCAGGCCTCTAGCTGCCCAGGCCTTCCCAGCCTGAGGAACCTTCCCTTCGTGCTTTGTTGCAGGCTACCCCTCGTCTGATGGAGCCTTACTACTTTGTAGAGGTGCAGGCCCCTGCCGATTGCGTCTCTGCTGTTTATACTGTCCTGGCCAGACGCAGGTGAGTAGCTCCAGGCCTGTCAGGAAGAATGTGGCGAGCAAGAGCAGAGTGGCTGGAATTTGCCTACCGTGGGGAAGGAGATTGGCCTCCCCACCCGCCCCTCTTCATTCCTGAAACCCACTGAGCTGATTTTCCAGAAGGAAGTAGGAACCAGACCGAGCCAGTAGCCAGCTTAAACACAAATTTGAGATTCCGTCTCAGGCCCTCCTCCTTAACGAACTCCTAGGGAAAGTACTGAAGTGTGTCAGCAGTGGCAGTGCCTATGACCTTGTTCCATCCATGTCCCCATTCTTGCCCAGAGGCCACTGTCAATTTGCTAGCTACAAAGAATTGTTAAATCCCAGCTTTTCCTGGCCGTGGTGGTGTTTTTGTGGTTACTCAGTTTCCATTGGTGATTCTGGGTTAGGGTACATTGGGGGGACATAATGCTGCTGCTGCTTCTTATTTATTTATTTATTTATTTATTTTATTTTATTTTTTTTGAGACTAGGTCTTGCTATGTTGCCCAGGGTTGTCTTGAACCCGTGGGCTCAAGTGATTCCTAGCCTCCCAGGTAGCTGGGATTGCAGGTGCACGCCGCTGTGCTTGGCAGGCATATTGCTTCTTGCTTTTGGTTTTTTAAAACTAGGGGCTCAGGCCGGGCACGGTGGCTCGTGCTTGTAAGCTTCAGCCTATGAAGCGGCCGGGGCTAGAGATCGCGGTTCGAGTCCTGCCTGGGGCCTGTAGCGAGACCTAGTTCCAAAAAAAACAGCTGGGCGTGGTGTTGTTCGCCTGTAATCCCAGCTGCCTGGGAAGCTGAGGCTGGGGATTGCTTGAGTCTGTGGTACCCCGGGCAATGAGAGCCTGCGGTTCCACAGGCAAAAATAGCAAGACCTCGTCTCAAAAAAAATAAATAGATAAATAAAAAATAAAACTAGGGGCTCAGCCTTTGTTTCTTTCTCTCAGGGGGCATGTGACTCAGGATGCACCCATTCCAGGCTCCCCTCTCTACACCATCAAAGCTTTCATCCCAGCCATCGACTCTTTTGGCTTTGAGACTGATCTGCGGACTCATACTCAGGGCCAGGCCTTTTCCCTGTCTGTCTTCCACCACTGGCAGGTAAGGAAATGGTGCAGACCGACCAGGATCTCTATGAGGCCAGTCCTCCCTTGTCTCTTCTGTTCTTCCTGACCCCATGTGCTCCCCAGCATCCTAGAAAAGAGTCCTTTTCTTGGCCTCCATGCTCTGGGGTCGGCTTGGCCCTCTGAAACACCCTTGCCTTTCAGATTGTGCCTGGCGACCCTCTGGACAAGAGCATTGTCATCCGACCCCTGGAGCCACAGCCAGCTCCCCACCTGGCCCGGGAATTCATGATCAAAACCCGTCGTAGAAAGGTAGGCATTTCTCAGGCTCATTGCCAGCCCCAGGGTCTCAGCAGCAGTTGGATCTCTCTTCATTGCTCCCCTTTGAACCCTTCTCCCAAAGACTGGGTGGGAATGACCATACACCTCTGCACACGCCACTGGCAGCCCAGGCAGCCAGGGAAGAAGAACTTCCTCCCCATGTTGACACCCTAAAAGCCTGGCTCCTGAAAAGGCCTGGCTGATGTTCCATCCCGACTGGCCACCCACTCAAGCACAGGTCTGCCATGGCTCTGGTCAGTACCATATCAGCCTCATTTTCTTGCATTTGCCCCCTCTCCAGGGCCTGAGTGAAGATGTGAGCATCAGCAAGTTCTTCGACGACCCTATGCTGCTGGAGCTCGCCAAGCAGGATGTGGTGCTCAATTACCCCATGTGAGTGCCAGGACTCCAGGCCGTATCTGCTCCTGGCAGGGGCTGCAACTCTCAGACTGGCATGGGGACCCGGCACACCTTGGACTTCATGTTATCAGAGAGCTCCTGGGAGCCGCTGGGCCATCTTTAACATTGGGATCTCCAGCCCAGAGCCCTGCTGAGGGAGGAGTAATTCGCCTCCTGCTTCTTCCTGTGGCCTCTGCCTGCCTCATTCCCAGGGAACAGAGTGGAACTTGGGCTCAGGGAAGGACCAGGGGATCAAAGTGTTTAGCCCCAAGGGGCCTTGTCTTCAGGATTTACGTGGAATTTTTTTTTTTTTACAAGCTTGACCTTAGACATGGTTTATAAGTGGACAGAATGTTCTGACCTCCGCCTTACTCTGTTCCTTTCATCCTGCCCCTCCTCCCCCTTCCCTCCAGCGCACTTGCATCCTGGCACTCGGTCTGGGTATATGTCGTCTCCTGTGAGGCTTCCCTGTCGGTGCTCCCAGCTGCACCCCTCTTCCTGCCTGGGCCCCCAGGGAAGCCACCTGTAGTGGGATGAACACCTGCCTCATAATTCAGTATTTCCGTGAGCACTGAGGCCTCTTTACTGCCCACCCTGCCACTCCCACTCCCGCTTTCTCTCCTCTACCTGCTGTTTCTGGTCGGGACCGGAGACGGCCTGGGAGGGTTTCCAGGATCAGTCTGCTCTTCCTCCTCCTCTGCCCCTGAAGGCTCCCTCACCCTGAAGTTGGTAACCAGAACTCTGATTTCCAGCCCTTCGCCCTAAATCCAACCCTTCGCTCCCACCAGCCACTGCCAGCCCCATTCTCTGCTCTCCCCTGTAGGAAGAAGAAACTTGACTTTTCTCAAAGCTGCTTTATTGGGAGTATAGCCGGGGTCGGCGTGCGAGGGTCTGACTGCCCCAGGCCCTGAAGGAGCGCTACTTCTCCCCGGCATCCTGTGCTGCTCCCTTGATGTAATCTCTGTACATCGTGTACACGGCACCTGGGCAAAAGAGGGAAGAACGGCCCTTGGCATGGCGGTCCTCACCCACACCCTCCCAGGCAGAGAGCCCTGGCCTTTGGACTCTCGCCGTTCCTTTGAATCCAACTTCCCAGCTCACCTTGTGCCCTGGCCCCAGCAGCTGCGCAAGCCCCAGACCACACAGCCTGGGGTGACAAACCTTTGAGCTCACAGAGCACCGTCAACTGTGTTGCCTGTCTGAGGAGTGTCACAGCTCCCCGTGCAGGAAGCACATCAGACAGCCGTTGTCCCGAGACACTTGAGGCTCAGCGCAGGGGATTTGCCCACAGTCACACAGCTAGTACTTCCCTGCCTTTTGATCCAGAGAGACCCAGCTTAGGTTCTGACACCTGCTTTTTCTTACCGCTGGGACAATCTCAGGAAACATACCTTCCCCACAGGACTGGGGCAGGAGACTATAGACGGGGGGTCCTGTCTCAGTGTGGGGGCTTCACCAAGGACATGATGCGGAGCCCAGTATGGGAAACAGGGCTCGAAGGTGCAGTTGCCTGGGCTCACAGTCTGCTGTGACCCCTACCGAGCTACTCACCAATCATGATGGCGCCCACGGCACAGGCCTGCGCAGCCACCCGGGTGTGAATCAGGTGTATGGACAGCTTGGTGGAGCCCCGCGCCTTCAGCCGGTAAATCCTGTAGGCGGCCACCACCAGGCAGCCGCCCAAACCTGCAGTCAGAAGACAGGTGCGCTGGACATATGCGTGATGTGCTGAGGCACAGGGCAGGGTGGGGGGTGCTCACCGCAATCTCATGTCCTCTGGCATCAAAGTGGTTACCTCCCAGTCGCAGCCCTGTCCCATGTGCGTAGCAGCCCAGCCTGCCTCCCCGACTCCTTCCACTTCTGGGCCCTTCAACCACTACTGGCTCCTGCATCTTGGTACCAGTGTGCCTGCTTTCCCAGGCCCTCGAGGAAGGAAGCCCTGGGGACACCCCAAGCTGCTCCCCATCCTGATTGCTGATGTTGATGCCACCGGTTTCCCCTTGCACTCCACTGGCTGCCTCCTCAACCCACACAGACTCCCCAGTTTCACTAAGGATATGTCCTGTCCCTGGGCAACCTTCACTCTTGGTTCACTCCTAATGCTTCGTTATTCAGCACAACAGGTGGGACCCCTTGGCTTCTCTGCTTCATTTGAAAAGACTAGAAGAATTGTCCTCTGAGAGGAGCCCTTGCCCTCCTTCCCTTTTCCCACTCACCAATAGGTACCAATGGAGACTCCCTGGTCTTCCTCAGGAACTTCTCAGACACACTGTCTTCGCCCTCAGGTGGCACCCACCAGCCTTTGTTAGTAGACATGATCCTGGTCCCAGGTATGAGCAGGCGGAGTTCCTAGGCTTCAGCCCAGTCCTGGAAGAAGGCACCGCACAGTAAGAACTCCAATTCTCCTCAGGTGGAAGGAAGGAGTTGGCTGCTCCGGCCCTCTTTGACCATGTTCCACACAGCCTCTACCCAAAAAGGTATCCCGGTACCATCTCAGATGACTGGACCTCTACACCATTTCTCCATCTCCTTCCTAACATCTGCCTCTTTGCAGCTCCTCTGACTTCACGGTTCTCTTTGTTTCCCTCTCTCCCCCCCCCCATCCGCATCCCAATGGGTGTGATCCTTGGTCCAAGAAAAGCAACTGGAAAAATCCACAGATGAGGGTGGGAGGAAGAGACCTTGATCTCCGAGACCCCCGCTGGCCTTGAGTTTGTCACGGCTGCTCCTGTGGGAGCAACAGAGCAGGATGTGGAAGCCCAAGCCTTCCCAGACAGTGCTGTAGCGCTCATCACCAATCAGCAGAGCCAGAGGCTTCAAGGTCTGGACGTTGACTTGTTATGTGGTTTAGCGTAAGTTTTGAACATTAATACTTGGTGATGAGCCTTGGTCCCTTAGCTGCTCTTCTATTCCCAAGTCCATCTCTTTCCAGTTCTCTGCAGTAACCAACCCCTTATCTCCACCCCTGAGCTGGTGACCCCTATTGCGCTACTTGTGAACCCCTATAATTGTCTGGTTTGGTCACCAACTAGATAGCTCCCCAAAGTCGGTGCTTAGATCAGGGGTTCCTTTTAACGAGACAAACTCCCTGCTTGAGGCAACTTATTTCTAGTCACTTCCCTTCTTCAGCGGGAGCAATCACCATTGGCCCACGAGTTCTCAGTGAGCTGATGCTTACCCTAGGAGAAGGCCTGAAAAGCAGAGTAGCGTAGCTGGCCAGACTTCATCTACTGCTTTGAACTGGCCAAGAGTTGATGGAGCTGCCACTATGGAGTCAGGGAGGCAATGACAAGCTTTATTTAAGCTTTGAAGTCAGGAATGGAGAGGGGAGGAGATAGGCTAGGGAGTCCACCTTAACCCCCCACATCTGCTGAGTCTCAAGCCAGAGCTCCAGGCCCTGCAAAGTGATGACAGACCAGATGGAGGAGAGTCTATAACTTAATTCAGTCTTTTGCTTCCCAAGGACAAGTGACTGAATCAGAGACTGCTTGAGATGGGAATAATGTAGAATGGGTTGAGATTCTGGGTTCTCCCAAGTTACACTGCCTCAAATATTCTCACAACGTGCAATGTGTAAAGTACCCCAACTGTGAGAGGTAGGCTTTCTGGGCTTGATCACATCAAAGATGAGATTTGTCCAGAAGTTTGAGGCAATTGGAACTTCCTCACAGATCCAGGGCTCTTGATACTTGGAGGTGGTGCTCACTCAGGTCGTAGAAACGTCAGTGACCTGCATTTGTGCCTTTTCAGCACATTGCTGTTCTGTGTGGCCAGTAGTAGTCCATCCACAGGGGAACGAGCCAGCTGAGAGGCTGCTGATGCGAGGGCACACCCCTAGTAAGTGACCTTGTTAGAATCTGAGCCCAGGTCTGGCTGGCTCCAAAGTTTGTCCACCTAACCTTGCTTCCCAGGGGTCTGGGGTTGAGACTGAAAGCTTAGGGATGCTAATTAATCTGGTACCCTAGATTAGGAGAAGAAAAGGAAAGTACCTTCTTGCCAAGCAATTGAGAGTTTGGGGGTGCTCTGTGGAGAGTCCCACTCCACCCCAGGCCTTTGTTCCTGCTCTGGAGTCCTAAATGGGCTTTGTCCAGCAGCTGATGACTCTCCCCAGCACTCAATGCTCGGAAGAGATGCAAGGTTATAGCTATTCCCCAGGGCCTTCACATATCCCCAGCGTCCATGGGAACTCTCCTCCCAGTCATTCACACACACTCCCGGCTGCCTCTCTGTCCTAGCAGTGGCCTGAATTCTCAAGAGATGGGTGGTCTAGGCCAAAAGCAAGGGGATGGAAATGTCTGGATGCAAGAAAGGATCATCAGCTTATGCAGCAGCAGGGGCTAGGATCGTGGTTCAAGTTCCGCCTGAGGCCTGTAGTGAGACCTAGTTCCAAAAAAAATAGCTGGGCATGGTGGCACGTGCCTGTAATCCCAGCTACCTGGGAAGCTGAGGCTGGGGATTGCTTGAGTCTGTGATACCCTGGGCAACGAGAGCCTGCAGTCCCATGGACAAAAAATAGCAAGACCTAGTCTCAAATAAAAAAAAAATTGGGCCCGGCACAGTGGCTTGTGCCTGTAAGCTTCAGCCTATGAAGCGGCCGGGGCTAGGGATCACAGTTCGAGTCCTGCCTGGGGCCCATAGTGAGACCTTGTTCCAAAAATATAGCTGGGTGTGGTGGTGTGCGCCTGTAATCCCAGCTACCTGGGAAGCTGAGGCTGGGGATTGCTTGAGTCTGTGGTACCCCAGGCAACGAGAGCCTGCAGTTCCACAGGCAAAAATAGCGAAACCTAGTCTCAAAAAAAATTTAAAAAAAGAAAAGAAAGGATCAACTTGAAGCCCTTTGGAAGGCAGGGCCAAATTAGGGAAGTTAAACTGCTCCCTATTAAGATTATATACATCCTCTCAAGACATCTCAGCCTAAAAGTGAGAAAAAAAAAGTTGCTATTATTCACTGAACACCTATAAGTCAAGAAATGTGCTGCTATCGGTAAATTATTTAATTCTGACAATGACTATGAAGTTGTACTCTCATCCTTCCCATTTCACAGATGAAAACTGAGGCTTGAGTTACATGTCTTGTCCAAGGTCACAATATGTGACAGAAAAAATAGTCCCAGACTTCTAAGTATTCATAAAATTAAATCTCACTGCTCTGGGCTAATTTGGGAGTCTACATGGAAAGTAGAAAGAAAGTCTTAAACAAGAAATAAATTATATTTTATTGCAAAGACTGTTGAGAACATACAGTAACTAAAACTTCAAGGAACAGATTTCTATAGTCCTGCTTAAGTAAACATAAGATAAAATAATGATAACATTTTTGTTAATAAGCCAAGTTTTTAATAACAGTTTCCATTTAAGCATTTCTATGCTAGTAATTTTTTCTGGAGCGTGTCATGCTAATTGAGATTCTAATTTAGAGAATTAGAATTCTCTGATTTTGATGATGTGGACAGAGTTAGTGGCTCCAGAGTGTAGGCTGGAGTCAGGCGTGGGGTCAGTTAACTGATCAGTCTTTACTCTTTTTTTCTGAGACTAGGTCTCGCTATTTTTGCCCATGGAACCGCAGGCTCTCGTTGCCCGGGGTACCACAGACTCAAGCAATCCCCAGCCTCAGCTTCCCAGGTAGCTGGGATTACAGGCGCGCGCCACCACGCCCAGCTATTTTTTTGGAACTAGGTCTCGCTACGGGCCCCAGGTGAGACTTGAACCACGATCCCTAGCCCCTGCCGCTTCATAGGCTGAAGCTTACAGGCATGAGCCACTGTGCCTGGCCCTTGATCAGTCTTTACTCTTGATTTTATGCCAGTGTTGGGGTGTAGGGAAAAATCTTTCCATACCCTTTGGATTCTAGGCTGGCAAATAAACAGACAAGTTGATAAGAAAACAAGTGATATGGTGTACTAATTCTCCATCTATATGTTCTTAAATTTTGGCTTGTGTAACATTAAGGACAGGTTTAATAGGGAAAGGAGGAAGAAACCTCCATAGTCACAGGTGGGCAGGAAAGCTGCTCTCCTATTTTGCCAAGGGAAAAGTTTTGTGGAGAACGCCTGCATAGTCATAGGCAGGCAGAAGAGCTAACTCTTGGTGTTTTCTCCTAATCAGTCTGATGTTTCTTTTATCCAACCCCAGAGGGATGGGGGGGTGGATTTTTCCTGTGCACTGAAATCTTTTAATGTCTGAATCTGTGACAGCCTCTATAAATGGAGATAGCAACTACCTACAGGATCACTGTGAAGGCTTATGGTGATTCCCTCCTTAACTGGAGAAGTGGAAAGTCCCTGACAACAGATGGGAAGGTGATCCTATTCTAGGGGGTCCTCAATTTGACACACCCTTTCTTGTTCCTCTCCAGAACCACTCCTTATTGGGCTCCCCTGCTTCAACTGGGGGAGGGGAGAAATCAAGATTTGAAGCTCTGCACAGTCTGAGGCACAGCTGTGCTATATATAGCTCAAGGGAGCTGAAGGTCCAGACAGAGGAAGGGAGGGAGATAGGGCAGCCTTTGCCTGGAGCTCAAGAGAGCTGCAAGTGAGGGAATGATGAGGAATGAAACCGACAAGGAACAGAGAGGATGCTCTGAGTGGGACTTGGAATGGGAAGGATGCAGGCAGAAGGGCTTGGGGAATCAGGAAAGAAAATTGAGGGGCAAATAATTAGGTAACAAGAACAGGTGGGGACAATGGAAGTTTCCAGATTCTGTGGCTAAGCTGAGGTAGCCTCTAGAAGGTGCCTGGGGTGGGGAGGGTGTAAAACGCCTCGCCTTTTGAAAATAGGCACTGGATTCAAGAACCTTGCAGCATTTGTCCATGGACAGCCAAGAGCCACAGACCCAGGCAAAGAAAGAGCTTTTGGTACTTGCTAGTCTTTCCAGGGAGACTGCTCAGATTTAAATGAGTCTACAATATAGACAATAGTGATTGGAAGGCTGAACCACAGCACTGATGCTGACCTAGAGTCATGTCTTGAAAAGGAAAAATCCCAAGGTGCAGAAGACACCCTAGGGAGCCCTGTCTTAGAGATTTGAAATGTTTTGCTAGAATCCGTGTGTTGAGGGCTTTTGAATGTTCGAATCACCCAGCAGGCTCCAAAGACATGAGAAGAGACTACTGTTTTGAAAGTCTGCAAGGTTTAGGCACTTTTCCTATTTTACTTACTCCTCACAACAGCCCCCAACAGGTAGCTCTCATAATCCCATTTTACAGAAAAGGAAGCTAAGATTGAGAGAGGTTAAGTAATTCATTCAGATCACACAGCAAGTAATGACGGAGCTATTCAACCACCAGGAATGGCTTAAAACTAAAAATGAACATAAAACATTCTTAACTTCATAGCTTGAAGAAGAAAAAGACAGCATTTAACAGTCATGTAGTTGTGATTTCTTAGACACTTTGTAACAGAATTTCATTCTCACACTATCTTGGAAATAAGAGTAAAAAAGAAGAGTAAAAAAGAGGCAAACAGCTGGGCAGATGAACCCAGGGCTCCACACATTCCGGGACACTGCACCTCCCCCACCACTTCCTTCCAAGGTAGGGTGGGTTCCACTGTGTGCCTGAGGGGTGGTCCCACAACTAGCGTCTTCATCTCCCACACCCTTCTCACCCTCAACTCCTGCAGGGATTTTTCATTTGCAAGTAAATTGACCTTAACTTAAAATCCAGCATTAATGTAAAGAAACTTAACAGGGCTCTAGGAAAAACTGTTACAGATGGGATGGGTGTGTATGCATGTAGATACAGTTAACTTACTTGTATTAGCTATTCAGAAAAAGTTCCTGACAACAGAAGAATCTGCTTCAGTCAACATATCCCAGTGGCAGGAAGAAGCGGTATGTGCCCCACAGATGAACTGAAACTATTGGGGGAGGGGGGAGGGGATCATCCTATTTCCCCCTCTTATTAGCAGGAGCAATCAAGAACTTCAGTTTTATTATCCAGTCAGTCTGGGGCAAGCAGGGCTTCCCCTTACCAACAAGGGAACTTTCTCAAATCCTTTTTTTTTTTTTTGAGACTAGGTTTCACTATTTTTGACCATGGAACTGCAGGCTCACGCTGCCTGGGGTATCACAGACTCAAGCAATCCCCAGCCTCAGCTTCCCAGGTAGCTGGGATTACAGGCACGCGCCACCATGCCCAGCTATATTTTTTTGGAACTAGGTCTCGCTACGTGCCCCCCCCTCCCCCCGTGGGACTCTAACCATGACCTCTGGCCCTGGCCGCGGCTTCCTAGGCTGCCACTTACAGGCATGCGCCACCATGCCCAGCATCAAATCCTACTTAATTCCAGGCCTCTGCTCCCATCCTCCAGGACAGAAGTATTTGCTCTGAGTTTACCAATCAAGTGGGGACCCTGGAAAATGTGTAATGGAAATAGTGACACAGTCTTCGCTTGACCCTACAGTTCCCAAACCACAGAGCCCCAGGGTGACTCTCAAGTTCTCAAACTAGGTTTTGATCCTTTCCTGCTTCGGCCCCTTGTGAATAAGAAGTGATGTGGTTCTCACAGCACCCAGCTCTGCTACTCCTTGCCAGAGGCTGGAAACCAGGCCCATTTCCCCAGTTGGAACTCCCTCCAGTAGAGGGTTTTTTTTCTAGAAAGTGTTTTTTGTTTTGTTTTGTTTTTTTTTTCTAGGAATGGTGAGCCTTCATTCACCTACTCACTTTGCACGGACTTGCTAACACCCACTATCTGCTGCAGGAGCTGGGTTGTGATCCTGCCTTCGGGGAGTTCAAGCTCTAGCAAACCATTTTGGTTTATTCTGAATGCTGTCAAATGCCTGATGATCTAGATTTTGGCCTCAATTCCCTGCCTGTAACTGGCTAGCAAGGTGAGGTAAGAAAAAGAAGAGTCTTGACTAAAAGATAACCTTGAACTTTTTCTTCTTTCTTTAAGCAAATCTGCAGGTAGAACGACTTAGCTTCCTGGGGTTTCACTATTTCCACCTTTAAAAGGTCTGTGCAACATTAAAGATGAAAAGTCTTTCCTGGCAGGTTCATTCATGAATGTGCAGGGACACTGTGCCTAATGAATACTTGATTGTATGTATATGCTACAATTTGTTTTATATATACAACACATGCATAATCAAATGTCTTAAATACCATCTTTAAGATTTTTATCAAGGTTTAATAGGCCACAGAAAAGCACACTATCAAACGTACAACTGTACATGTCAAGCTGTTCTGCCATCTTATGCCACCGTCAGTGTCTTCTGTCTCGGTTGAACCATCCTGCTGACTACACCAACCATTGGATAACTATCCCATCCTCATCGCCAATTATACTTTAACCAATCCTTGCTGATGCTGATTGTCGGGGCAAGCATCAGGCATCAAGTTCACTAATCTGTGTAGCTTCTTATTTGGTTTTAGCAGTTACACAGTCACACCAGGCAGGGAAGGGCAGGTGAGTCTCTCTTGCTCTCTCTCTCTCTCTCTCTCTCTTGCTCCCTCTCTTTCCCTCCCCTCTTCCTCTCTCTCTCACTTGTGTTCATACTATGCCCCTTTATCCTGTCTCTCCTAGGCTCAGGTATGCACACTCACACGTGTATACTGTGTATACACCTACTGGGCCGCAGAATCACAGGGAAGAAGCAATACCCCAGATGCTGGATAAACAGGCTAATGGAGGAAAAAGCCTGACTAACCCTACAATAGCCCAGATGTGCAATGGTTAACAGCTCAAGGACAAAGCAGGACCCATATTTTAGAATGCCTCCTCATGTGTCCTTTCAGTAATTTTCCTCCCCTCTTCAGAAGAAAACAACTAGCCTTACTTTTTTTTTTTTTTTTTAGACTAGGTCTTGCTATTTTTTGCCTGTGGAACCGCAGGCTCACGTTTCCTGGGGTACCACAGACTCAAGTAATCCCCAGCCTCAGCTTCCCAGGTAGCTGGGATTACAGGCGCGCACCACCATGCCCAGCTATTTTTTTTTGGGACTAGGTCTCACTTCATGCCCCCGGCAGGACTTGAACCATGACCCCTAGCCCTGGCCACGGCTTCCTAGGCTTCAGCTTACAAGTATGCGCCGCCATGCCCCGCTAACTAGCCTTCTAACAACAAAGTGAACAGGTTTTAAATTTATGTAAATGAAAAATTTTGTGATTTTCATCTAGTTGTGTGTAGTTGTAGAATGTTCATCCTCATTGTTGCACAGAACACCACTGTAAGACTATAACACTCATCCTATTCATTCAAGGTTGATGGACGTTTTGGGAAGTTTCTAATTTTTTGACCCTTAAAATTGGCTGCTAGGAACTCTCTAGTACAAGTATTCTGACAAGCATCTGTACACATTTCTGTGGGAACTTCCAGTCTCATAGAGTCACAGTGTATCCACAGGTTTAGCTTTAGTAGATATTGCCAGTTTTCCAAAGTGATTTGTACCAATTTAGACTTGCACTAACAGGATATGAGTTTTTATATTTAATGGGCATTACAATACTGTTTCATATTCTGTATTCACATGTTCATATAGTTACAGTCTCCACATTTATCATTTAAAATTCATTCTTAGAGAGGGAATGTGACCATAGAGGAAAGGGAGTTTGGGGAAGCAAATACTGGAAGGAGGCTTAAATACAGAGGTCAAGCAGGTAATAGAAGTGATTTAAGCAGCTGAATGGGGAGGAGTGTTCAGGATAAACAAAGGTTACCCCGAAGTAGCTGCTAGGTAAAACTAAGAGGATCGAAAGGAGCCATTTTTTCCCCCCCACTTTTTAGAAAGAAGTCAGAGATCCCGATTTAAAAACGCTGGCATTTCACATTTTTGGAATACATCACTGACCACACAGTGGTCCAGCTGCCGGGGTCTCAGTTTGCAGCTTTTGGGGGCCTGGCTTTCTGGATGGGGAGGGTGTGACCTGTTGCAAGTCACACCTCCCTTGTTACACTGTCCACTCTGGTCAAAAGGGTAAAATAAAAGTTAATCCTTTTGTACTGTGGTGGTCACACGAGGTAATTCGGGAGTATAGAGTACAGCCTTCTCCCTTTCCTTAAAGTGCCTACTACTTAAAGCGCCCGGGAGCGCTCAGATGGCTACAGGGAGTTTAAGACTAGAGATTCCTAGGCACACGGATTTTAGGAGGTCCTTTGAATGGGCGCCTGTCGGGATGGAAGGGGTTAAGAGGAAATGGCCAATTAGGGTCTTAGTAATCCCAGAAGCCCAGGACCTCAAAATTATCTAGAACGTGACTAAATGCCTTAACTCAGAGGAGCTAGGATGGTTCGCCCGGCGAGGAGCCTGGAGGCATGGTAGCGCAGGAGTCAGGAGGGCACCGGCGTCGCGGGTTACAGGGGACCACGGCCGCCGCCGGGCGCGCAGAAAACGACCCGGGCTGTAGGATAAGCGACCCAGGATCGCCAGGTAGGGCGGGTCCTCTTGCGCCGTTAGTCCTTCCCAAAAGAGGCACCGCCGGCGGGGGACTCCCGTCCGACCCAGTGGAGGGACGCAGTGTCCGGGAGACGAAGGCGGCTCCCACCCCGGGTCCAGCCTCCACGCGGGTGGGACCTACGAGCGCCGCGCACCCGGAGCGCCCGGGAGCGGACCGCGGAGAGCCGGACGCGCGCGCCCCCTCCCACCCCGCGCCACGTGCCGCCGCCCCCCCCCC
>PVHY01025081.1:0-18829 GCA_004024945.1 Uropsilus gracilis | reverse complement strand
GATCTGACTCCAGCCCGTCAGCCAGGCACAGGGCGGTCGCTTGGTGCTCTCTTCTCGGAGCAGAATCTCTCAGACATCTCTTGTTGGTGCTAGATTGCTAAGTGTGCCATTTCCAGGAGTTCTGTTCTGTGGATGCCACGCGTGGCCTCTCAGCAGCTCGGTTGTGGATGCTTGCAGGTAGAGGACAGTGCAGGGCAGCTGACACGAGGGCCACACGCGTGCGGGCGAGGAAGGCGCTTGGTTCTCCTGACGCCTTCAGGCGAACCTGCTGCTGAGACCAGTGCCTTCTGGTTGTCTCAGTTGACAGGGTGCTGCCTGGCAGGGGACCCCCGCAGTGCTGTTCCTGAGGCCCTGGGCCCCCTCACGTGGCCCCCACCGTCTACTGTGTGCAGTGGCCTGGGCCATCTTTGCTCTTCAGACATAAACTTCTGAGGGCAGGGCGTCTCAGCCCTGTGAGCTTGCATGAAGACCTCCGTGAACGGTTCCGGGTGGGCTGAGCGCTTCCTCTTGCCGCGGTCTCCCTGACTGCAATGATGGCAATGGTCACTGGTCCTGCCCCCCGGACCAGGAAAGGGGAGCAGCATGAGCCTCTGGACGCCTCCCACTTTCTTGTGCGAAGACTGGCTGAAACCTGTCGTCTTCGCTGTCAGCTGTTCTTCTGGTTTTGCAGAATGAAGGGCCAGGTCTTAGGGACTGGTTGGTCATAGATGCACCTCTCTACAACTAGACACTCTGCACGAGGACCCCTTGCGCGTGTCCCCTACCAAACCTATTTGCGGAAGCCGTGGCCTGCAGTGTGACGTGCTTGGAAGGGGGCCTTGGCGGGGTGAAGGTCTTGATGAGCTTATGAGGAAGGTGTCTCCCGGGTGGGGTCCATGCCCTTGGGCAAGACCAGAAAGCAGCTCCCTCTCTCCCTCCCTGTTTTCACTGTGAGGATGAGTAAGAAGGAGCTGTCTGCACCTTAACCAGGGGCTCCATATCTGGGGAGATAGAAATCTGGGTGTAGGCCCCCAGTTCATGGCTTGTTGCTCCAGTATCCGGACAGACAGGGGCAAGGTTCGTGGCCCTCATGCCCAGAATCTGACAGCCCCGGGCTGACGGCCTCGCTCCTCCTCGCTGAAGGCATAAAATGGTGTCACCCTCAACTTCGGTGTTTGTCCTTGAGCATGACCAAGAGCAGATGGGTGGAGGGACCAGCATTGGAGAGGAAACGCCTCCCTGGCAAGGTGAGCGTTTGTCGAGCTCACAGGGGAATGCGTGGATTCTTCTGGATGAGCAGCGCGTGGCTCTGCTGGAGGCGAGGTGCGGCAGGTGGCCCTGATCCTGCGCCCACCTTCGTGTTGTCACTCGAGTACCTTCTAGTAACTGTTCACTTCCTCTCCTGGTCTCGCGGGCGGGGACTCACTGGTGATGTAACGGGCTGGTCTCGGCGCCAGGTTGTGCACGCACCACAGTTCTCACAGCGCCTTTTGCTGGCCGAGTCACTGTCACAGAGGCAGGTTTCTCGTTGCACCTGATGCTGAAATCATCCCCTCACCTTCATCTGAAGGCGGGTGTGTCATGTGGAAGTAATCAGCTGGGTTCTTTGCAGTTCAGATCTTGATTTTTAAAAGTTCTCGAACCTTCTGGGTCTTTCTCTGGGAACCAGGGCTGAGTGGGGCCTTGTGGGGCTTCTCCAGGGATAGGAAACAGACTGGGTTTCATGCGCACCTGTCTTCTCCTCCCCACCCGATGGGGCTCTTTGCTGCCCCACGCAGCCTCTCCGTGACCCTGCAAGCTGCAGTTCTGGGCCGGTTGCTGTGGCCGCAGCAGTCGGCTGGGCCGGAGCGAGGAGGCTTGGATGTAAGGAAGTGGCTGGCGAAGGTGAGGAAAGGGAGGATTGCGTGGCTAAGACGTGCCTCCTGGCACGAAGCACTTGGCCTCCTTGGGGCTGACGTGTGGGGGCTGATCCATGGAGGTCAGGACCTGTCCAGTGACACTCAGGCCCTGGGCCGTGTGCTGGCCTCCCCAGGCTCTTCTCTGAGCCTTCTTCCTGCCTCAGGTCAGGCAGGGAAGGGCCCAGGGACTGGGAAGGCCCAGCGCTCAGCTAAGCTTCTGTCAGATCCCTGCATTGAAAAGAGACGAGACATTCCTCTTGATGAGGAGGACGGCTCTGGTGCCTTTGATGAGGCAGCCACCCAGAGCCACGCAGGCTGCGAGTGTCGGTGGCCCCCGCCTGGGCTTTGCAGAAGGCGCAGTTGTCTGAATGTCGCCACCGAGTGGCTGGAGTCTGTTGATTCTCAGATAGAGCCGGAGGTTGGATGCCACGACAAATGGCTTTTTTATTGTTGTTCTGTGTGTACTGAGTTTAAGTTCTATGAATAGTTCGCCTTTTGCCCTAGTTCTCTTTCCAGTAGAGGTGATGAATGGCTGTCTTCATTAACGCAGATGTGTCCTTTCTTTCCAGTAACAGTACTTTTGAAGAACAAGCTAATTGACGATTTTTAACTGCTTAATGTAAGCCAGGAATGACACAGTTCTGTGAGTGGCTGCGAAGAAGACATCAGCCTTGATTTGCATATTACTTACTTAAACCAGGTTATTAGTGGTTCGATGATAAATGATAAAACAAATTTGTTCAAAACATAATGCAGAGTATTCTGCCGTTAGTGAGAAATTATACCCCGAGTGCCTCTTGAGGGTTAGCCAAGCTTTCTTCTCAGGCTGGCCAGGCCGGGTAGTTTATTTACTGTAATTGCTCGAAAATGTTGCTGTATGTGAATAGTAGCTTTAAATTACTTTCCTGCTTCCTTTTCAATGTTGTCATTTATCTTATGAGGATCCGTAAGCATTCATTAACGTCTAAACACCCGTTTGAAGGATCACGTTTTCACTGAAAGCCCATAAGATGCCATGGCAAGCCTGTCCTTCCTGCCACTGTGGGTATTTGTGGGAGGTGGGGTGGGGCCCCATCTGGGAATGAGCTCCCCAGTGAGAGTCCACAAAGCTCATGGCCTCTGGATATAATCTCCCTGACATTATCATTCCTACAAAATGGGTTTTTAAAACTCAGGTGCAAAGGGGTTAGCTGACTCTGAGAAATGAACATTAACTTGTTTGCTTCCATTACTTGGTAATTTCCAGGAAGAGAAGGGTTCTGAAAGTTTTGTCGCCTTCCATCGTACCAAAGAAAATCGGAGCCCTTTTCCTGGCCTGTCCCCGCCACAGCACTAGCTAACGTCAGGAAACACAGGGGCTTTCACCTGCCTTTAAGCAATACCCCCCGTCCCCCGTCCCCTTCTGTCTCCCGCTTGGCTGGGATTCCGCAGACCTCACTCTGACTCGGCCCTGGTTCAAGCCGTTTCCTTCTCCTGGGACTGAGTTTTCTTCCTAAATGTGAGAGGAGCCCAAAGGCCAGGCCCATTCCAAGCTCACGGGAGTGCTCTGACCTCCTGAATGAACCTTGAGGTGCTTGAACCTTGAGGTCCAGGCTTCTTTCCAGAGAAGCCGCCTCTCACACTCTTCTTGCAGGGCTTGGTGGTGCCGGCCCGGTATGTGTGTGTAGATTTTCAGTGCGATGTCTAGGTACTTTACATTTTCAGCCTGTCATTTGTAGTCATGTTTTCTGGGGAAAAAATGTCTGTTTTTTTCACCATTTCTCCAGGACTGTGGATCGATTTGGAAATGTCCTACAATGGGTCCTTTCTGATGACTCTCGAGACCAAAATGAATTTGACCAAACTAGGTAAAGAGCCTCTTGTTGAAGTCCTGAAGGTTGGAGAAATTGGCAAAGAAGGGTAAGGGGCTATATGAATTTACTAATCCAACCCTGGGGAACCATCCCCTCCCCCCAGCCTTGGAGGAGGAGGAGGAGCACCGGATGTTGAGGGAACATCCGTGAAAGAGCTTCTGGACAATCAAGGGTCCCCCAGGTCCCTAGTCTCAGCCCTCGCACACTGGGGATACCTGCCGCTGCCCAGAACTCCCCACGAGGCCCACGGTACTGATAGGCCATAGACATGACCAGCTCACACCGGCCAGGCAGGTGGGCAGGCAGGCAGGCGGCAGGCGAGCAGGCTTGCCCACGCCCGAGGATGCACCGTGAAGACAGATGCATCTTTGGGAAAGTTCCTCCTTCAGCTTGCAGCCACAGAGAGCCATGCGTGGGCCAGGCTCAGGTCCCCAGCGGGCCTGCTGCTTTTATCACAGAGTCAGAATTATTTATACAGAAGCGATTGATTTTGCAGCTCCTGGAGTGTTTTGAGAAACCTTTCCCCCAAATTATACAATATTGATTTACTAAGTAAATTCCTTTCTTTGTAGAAAATATTGCATCTGCTGCCCAGAGTTGTCTGATTTAGTAAACATTCCAGTTTTTTCAGACAGTTAATAAATATTGATTTTTTTTTCATGAATGCCCAGAATGGATTGGAACTCTTGCATGGCCATACACCTTCAAATAACCATGCGTGACTGCAAATTGGAAAGATATTATTGTGTTTGCTAAACTGACAGTGCCGATTGGGAGGCTGTGTTCCACATCTTCAGCCCCTGGGCAGAGAAGGAGTAGAATAGAGACAGGAAAGCAACCCAGTGAGCCATCATCCAGAGGTGTGAATACAACACGCAGGTGCTTTGATGTTTTCTCAGTTAGGAGACTGACCTCATGCTCCGATTCATGCTTGTGGTCATAGCGGGTGGCAGGGAGTGGGTCATATATTTAGAATATTCTTTTCCTTTGATGATTCTGACCTGTCTGTCCAGGATACTTCATGAAATGTTCCTAGTTTAATAAGTGGAGGATTCACCTGTGGTATGCAAACTAACCTGTATCTGTGCTATTTCCCTTTCATTTTTCTGCTCTTTGTTAAAATGTATGTGGATTCGGCAATCTGTGGATTGTACTTTCTGGTGAGTGGTCCTTATCAACCATCTGTGCAGTGCTTCCTGCCCTGTCAGTGCGGGTCTTGCCCCGTCCCCTGTGATGCCACCGAGAAGCTTGTCCTCATCACATTGCTGGGCAGAGGGCACAGAGTGTGGGTCAGAGGACTGGGGGTGGGAGCGTTTAAAGAGACTTTCCTGCCAGGGATAGTCATCCAGCTTCCCGGTCTGGACCTGGTCCAGACCCAGTTGTCTAGTCAGGCTCGCTATCACTCTCAGGGTATGACATGAAGGAAGAACTGTGAGGTGGCGCCCCTCATGGGCATGTGGTCTGAGGCAACACTGGCTAACCAGCACAGCGGGGCAGACTTCACCCAGAAGCCTTTAGGCAAGAGCCTGTTCAGGGAGTGGCCCGGGCTGGTGCAGAGCTGCTGAGACTCCGCTGGGAAGGTGGTCTTGGGCCTTAGGGGACTCGGCTTGGCCAGGGCGCTGAGGTCCTGGCCACCTAGGCGTCGTGCTCACTGATGCTCCCACGGCTCTCCTGGCATGAGTTGCAGTGCGTGAATCTTGCCCCATTGGGGGAAGCCATGTGTTTCTGAGCAAGTAAGGCTTCTCTGTGCACTGTGAAAATGCCCTCTGTTCTAGGAAGATGATGGCATGACGTTGAATTTGTAATATGCTTCTAACGAACCATTTTTCCCCTTAGTAGAGGCAGCTTTAAAATGTTTTACCTTTTTCTGTGAAAGTTTAAATTATATGTTGATGTGAAATTGACTCTCCCATTTTAACAGCAAGGGAAAATGCAATCCAGAAATGTTTTCTTTTGAGTGAGGAAGGGGCCTGGGACATTAAATCCTTTTTTTTGGGGGGGGGGCAGAGAGCAGTATAAAAGACCCCTTTAGGAATCTGAACGCTCTGGAACCTTCTCCCAGAAAACGCCTGCACATGTTCTCTTTGGCTCACAATTTCCAGGAGCATCAAGAGTCTCTGAAAGCCCGTCCCGAACCAGGAATCTAGTCCCAGAAGTGGTTCTGGAACCCACTTGTTCACTTTCTCTGTTAGAAGCTCTTGGAATCACCCAGAGGCTAAATGCCAGAGGAGAGGCAGAGTCGGCCTATGGAGTCGCTGTTCCATTTTCCTTAAGAGAGGAGTAGCTGCGGTTGGCCAGCAGCAGCCCCGACCTTACTCCCTCCACACAAGGGCTCAGTCCCGCCATCCTGCTCTGGCAGGGCCTATGCTGTGTCTTCATGGCATGTGCCAGTGTGCATGCCCTTGAGCAGCGCTGAGGAGATGCTTTGCCACCTGTGAGACTCCTGCTTCCTGGCAGGAAGTCTGTTTAGTCTTCACGTCATTACCCTGAGGTGATAGCGAGAAACTGAAATCTCTGTTGCTCGGTGCTAGCGAGGTCCTTTCCCTTTGAAGAGGGTGTGTGTGTGTGCGTGTGTGCGTGCGCGTGCACACGTTTTTCCTTTAGTCCTTTTGTTTCCCGGATAGCCTTGTTAGATTCCGTAGATAATGTCGCGGGGGCAGTAGGTACTCACAATGGACTTCAGGTGGGAGCTGCCTGACTGACCTGACGGAAGGTCGCAGCGAGTTAGGCCAGCAGGGCCCCAGAGCAGCCTGTACATGCGGCCCCACTACTCCCTGGACCTGTGCATGCATCCCCAGTGGGCAGCCCCTTGCCCTCCAAGTCGGGCCCCTAGGCCACAGCCCCTTGTCTTCCAGAGCCAAGCTGGCATGCTGTCCAGCCGTGTGGGTGACTCTGGCAGCTGTGGACAGATTCAAATAAAAGTCAATCAGCATTTGCCACAGCAGCCCCCGCCCCTCCACCCTCCAGGCAGCCACCCCACCGGGCTGTTGGGTCCAATTAGGCATCCTTGTCCTTTGCTTAAAGCATTTAAGCAAAGAATTTAAAGAATTTGCTTCCAGAGTCTGAGACACCCGCTCAGCTATTGTGAGTGACAGCAAGTACCTTGCTTTGTAGAAGGTCCGGATCTTTGAGAAATTGCTACAGGTAGTTCAGAGGGAAGGTGATTATTGGTCTGAGATGGTCTCAGTGATCAAATGTCTGGCTCCACACACTTTTCCAAGGAGTTTTTAGCCGAGGCGCAGCAGAACTGGAGTAAGCCTTTGAAAGTGGCTCTTCGAAAGGCTCTTGCACCCACCTGGAATTCTGGGGCGTGTTTCTAAAAAAACGAGACTTCACTGCATTCCAGCGCATCTTCTGTCAGCGTGTGCAGTGGCTGGCTGTGAAGTCCACGCCGACATCTCAAGGTGGAGGGCTTGTTCATTTGTAGAACTGAGCGTCAGCGTTTTGGGCACACGTTCAGTGACTAGCAGGTGCCATGTCCTACAGCCCCTCCGGGGAGAGTAGGGGTCCCCTCTCGTCAAAATCAGAGTTTCATGTCATCAACTCTGCTGTCTCTGGTGTAGCACTAGCCCTGACAGACTGTGGGAAGTGAGTGTTCACTGCTGTGCTGGGCCTTTAGCATCTTCAGCCCCAGGCCTACAGGCTGCTGGCTGACAAATAACCAGGGAGACAGGAGGGCGTGTTTAGCACGTTCCACGGTGGCCCCCGATCTTGAGGCAGCCTTGGTGCTGTGTGAATGGGGGTGGGGGAGGGCAGGCTGCCCCTGCTGCAGAGACAGAGTCCGTGCCTGCAACCTGGTCTGAGCCATGAGCACTACGCCGGCGGAGAAGTCAGGTCTCTGGTGGTTTCTCTCTGAGGGCAGATGTCCCTGGCTTCCCTCCTCGCAAGCCCCAGCTGAGGCTTCCTTGGGAATCCTGTTCTGCTCTGTCAGTTTTCAATGAGAGAACCCCACGGACTGCCTGCCCATGAGGGCGCTGGGGTGGGTGACCAGCAGACATAGAGCTTCCTGGCCCAAGACAGGCCTCTGAGGGAAGGAGCAGGAGCCCTGAGGTGCTGCCTCTGCAGCCGAGGACAGGCGACTGCAGTCTGTGGCGGAGTCCCGTTGGAGCCACACCCGGGCCTGTTGGTGGAGGTGGCTGGCGGAGTCTCAGAGCCGGGTGGAGCATCTGTGTGTCCTGCCAGAGGACACCTTCGAGGTCTTCTTACAGCGGAGCTCCTGTTTCAGGGGAGGAGATTCCAGTGCTGCCCTCCCAGGGGCAGGGCCTCTGCCAGCCCTTCAAGTCCGCACCAGCCAAGTGCCCTACCCTGGGCTGCCCTTGGCCGCCAGGGGACCGGAGAGAGCTGCCCCCATGGGTTCTGGTGGCCCAAGGTCAGCGTCAGGAGGGAACCTAAAGGAGGATGGCATGCAGGGAGACGACCCTGTGGCAGCTCCACCGCCATCTCCCGAGACTCTGGGTGACTTTGTTCTCGTCAGAACCTCAGCGCCCATCCAGGCTTGGGCTCCTGAGCGCTCGGTTGCTCAGTAACATGAGGAAACTGCTCTGGCCTGGTTCCTTGCGTCCCAGTGAGGTCCCTGAGCCTCTCGGGAGCAGAGCTGTTGTCCAGGCAGGGAGCTTCCTTGTGGGGCCCGAGGCCTGAGAGGCCGCCGGTGCTCACCCAGCCACCCCCTTCCGGCCTGCCGCAAACCAGCAAGGTGAATGCGTCCTGTGAGGCTTGTCATCACGGCCTGGGACACCCCTGGGTTCTCTTGCCTGTTGCTCTGTAAGCCCCCTGTGGCTTCAGAAGCTGGGGCAGGTGTGTGTGCAGGACATAACATAACTATCCAGGAAGGAGTCTTGAGTCAAAATTAATTGGCGGGAACTGCGCCAGCAAACACAGCGTGACTCATCTCAGCCAGAATCGGGGGCCTTGCCTGAGCATCCATCACCCCTGGGAGGGGCCCCGTCGTCAGCTGTCACCACACTCACAATCATCCATCTTCCTATTCACCCTCCCTCCTACCTGGCTGCCTCTGCAGTCGGCGCATCACCACATTGTGTGTGGCTGCATCACACCCCCACCACCTTCCTTGTGACGCATGTGCTGGGTGCAGCTCTGCGGCCCACGGCCCCCGTGACTTCACCAGGGCATGTGGTGCTGCAGAGCTCAGGGGCAGGCCAACGAAAGAGTCCCGGATTGGCCTCTCCCTTTGGGGTGGGCTGGAGGGAATGGGGATGCGGGGGGGCGCTGGTGGCTGCGAAGTGTGTGCTCCTCTTCGCAGAGCCTGGTGCTGGGCGGGTCTCAGTGTGATCCCACCCTGTTCAGTTGCAGGCCCAGGGCGTACTGTCTGGCGGACAGTGACGAGGAGTCCTCTAGTGCTGGCTCCTCCGAGGAAGATGATGCCCCAGAGCCCAGCGCAGGAGACAAACCACTTCTCCCGGGGACTGAAGGGTGAGTGGATCAAGCTTCTCGGGTCCCCAGGGGTCAGGGGGCGGGTTGGGAGTGAGCCTTTTCACTTTCTCTGATCATATTTTCTCCACGTGGAGTGAATGGTTTTAACATTAGTTTTGTTTGTTTTGAGACTAGGTCTTGCTATTTTTGCCCGTGGAACCGTAGGCTCTCGTTGCCCGGGGTACCACAGACTCAAGCAATCCCCAGCCTCAGCTTCCCAGGTAGCTGGGATTACAGGCACGCGCCACGCCACCACGCCCAGCTGTTTTTTTGAAACTAGGTCTCGTTACGTGCCCCCAGCAGGACTCATAGGCTGAAGCTTACAGGCACGAGCCACCGTGCCCGGCCTGGTTTTAACATTAGTAACTCCGAGTCACTTGCTTTCGCATGCGCTAATAACACAAATTCCAGGAGCCCTGAAGTGAAAAGATCTGTGCGGCTTCACTTACGTAAGAATCCAGGCTGACATGGTTTTCACAGGCGCTGAAGCCCCGGCTTAGGAGGCGCAGCCTGCACAACAGCGCCCTCTGGCGTCCAGGGCGAGTGTGACGTCCTTGCTATGGGGCGGCTGCATCCACTGGGCCGCGGGGTTCTCAAGAGCCAAAACATCAGGTGGTTCCTTCAGGGAATTTTGAAAAAGTAGCTCCCTTAGCGCATCTTCTAGATGATGGATTTTATCAGGTGGCTCACTTTGCCTATTGCTTGGACGATGGAATAACCAAAGAGCTCAGTGAGGGACATTTAATTATTAAAAGCGAATTAAGAAATTAAATTAAGGTTGTAAAGAAGCCAGCTAATCCCGAGGCTTTAATAGGAAAATAACCACTTTTTTCCTTTTGAAATCCTGCAGAAGATGAAAAGAGAATCATGAAGTTTGGGGCTGGCACTATAACGTCTGTGTGCAGTCATTTTAAATCTGCCTATTTGACCTGCAAATGATGCCTGCGTTCCCCACAACCTGACACTGGGACTGGGGGGGTTATCAGGCAGACAGCCTTCAACTGGGCCGTCTGCGGGAGCCCCGACCCGAAACAGCCCCTCGCTTCTTGGCCTGCCTATCAGAGTGTCAGCCAGATGGAGCCTTTTTTTTTTTTGGAGGGGCAGGGGAGACTAGATCTTGCTATGTTGCCTGGGGTAGTCCCGATCCCAGGAACTCAAGTGAGCCCCAGCCTCAGCCTCCCAGGTAGCTGGGATTACAGGTACCTGCCACCACACCTGGCTGCTTTTTTGAGACCAGGTCTCGCCATGTTGCCTGGGGTAGTCTCGAACCTGCAAATTCAAGTGATCCCTGGCCTCTTGCCTCCCAGTGCTTGGACTACAGGTGCACGCCACCATGCCTGGCTTAGATGGAGCGTTTTTCTTCAGAGGTTTCGAAGCCCTCTGAAAAGTAGCTGCCACTCAGAGTTGGCACGACACCTTCTGAAATGCAGGCCATCCTCACACTGTTGTGACCCTGTCAGGGCAGCGTGACATCAGCATGCTGTGCGGCTTCCCTGCTAGGATGCTTCCTGGGGAGCTACTGTGTCCACACGCAGTATCTGAGGCAGTGCAGGGTTTGCACTGGGAGGCTTGGGTCCCATCTGGTACTGATCTTCTCTGTAAGCCTCAGCTCTCACCAGAGAGTTGTTTCGTTCCTCCAGGGGACAGCGGCAATGTCTGGGACTTTTTTTTTTTTTTTTTTAAGACTAGGTCTCACTATTTTTGCCCATGGAACCGCAGGCTCTCATTGCCTGGGGTACCACAGACTCAAGCAATCCCAGCCTCAGCTTCCCAAGTAGCTGGGATGACAGGTGCATGCCACCACGCCCAGCTATTTTTTTGGGACTAGGTCTCACTGTGTTACCCCAAGCAGGCATGAACCGCAATCCCCTGACATAGCCATGACTCCATAGGCTGTCATTTACAGGCACGCACCATTGTGCCCGGCCATGTCTGGGACATTTTTTATGTCCTGACTGGGAGACTACCCCAGCAACATAGGAGACCTGGTCTCGGAAAACCAGCTGGGCATGGTGGCGCGCGCCTGTAATCCCAGCTACCTGGGAGGCTGAGGCTGGGGATCACTTGAGTCCACGGCATCGGGGCTACCCCGGACAACATAGCTAGACCTAGTCTCAAAAAAAAAAAATGACTGGGGGGAGCATGCTTCTGACACACCCCACACATCGCCCCATCTGCATGGCAGTAGCGCAGAGGCTAAGCAGCCCTGGTCTAAAGAACGGTGAACAGAGAGCCTCAGGGTTTCTATTTGTCAAGAAGCAAAGTTTGGACTCATTCGTGTCCCCATTTAAAGGTATGTTGGAGGCCACCGAACAAGCAAGATCATGAGGTTTGTGGATAAGATTACCAAATCAAAATATTTCCAAAAAGCAACGGAGACAGAATTCATTAAAAAGAAGATTGAAGAAGTCTCCAACACACCCCTGCTGCTAACTGTTGAAGTACAAGAATGTAGAGGAACCTTGACGGTCAACATCCCACCTCCCCCGACGGACCGGATATGGTGTGTAGCGGGGCCCTGGGGGTGGCGGGGGTGGGGCGGGCATCAGGACTCCCCCTTGCTGCCTGAGCATAAACACCCGACCTGCTTATTTACTCTGGAGATTGGGAAAGTGCCTTCCTCGGGCCGTACCCTTCTGGACCGCCCCGAGGTATAATGAGACCTCGCGCTGTAGATTCTGCCGCCTTCTCGAATGCTTAGTTCACCTTGAAAGAAGAAGTTTCAAAGTTCAGGTTAGAGGTTCAGGTCAAACACAGCTGATGGGATGAGCCACTTGTGTTCTTGGTCACCCCCCTCTGCAGCCAGCCCTTTACACGAGTAAGGACAGCTGTTGTCGTCTAGAGAGTATGGCCGGCCGCCGCCTGGCCTGGGAAGTAGCTGCTTCCTGGGAAAAGCATCCTCACAGCCTCTGGGGTAGTGAGCGCCAGCACCACTTCCATCCCAAAGCTGGGGTTCACGCATGGGAAGGTCAGACCTCCATGGTCAGGAGGCAGGACCATGTGTGCTGGTAACTGGGGCTGCGGAGCGTTGTCACGGGATGAGTCGGGGGTTCCCAACCCTCCCTGCAGTCACTGTTCACCTGGGGACTCGCTAAATAGCGAAGCGAGGCTCAGTGCCTCGGATTCAGGGCTGGGGCTAAGCCAGGAATGAGCGTCGCTGGGAGAAATGAAGCGTAGATCTTGAAGAAGGAAGTCGGTGTCTGTGAATCTCCATTTAAAATTGGCATTCCCCCACTCAACCCACGAAAATGCGCATGAACACATGCAGCAATTGACAGGCTGCACACACGGGGAGGGGGGCTCTGTGCTGTCAGTGTGAACTTGGCCTCCCGGAGGCCGTGCAGGCCCGGTCAGTGAGGGTTTCTGAGTCAGCTCCCCCGAAGGGTGAGGCTGCGGCATTTCCCAGTAAAATAAAAATACCTCTTTAGGTTTCATTTTTAAATTCAATGTTTCCATTGTCAAAAAAGGGTTGGGAGAATTGGGGGCAGAAAGCCCATAGCCTGGCCATCCGGAAATGACGTGTTGATCCCATATACAGTCTGCTGCTCCTGACAGCTTATTTCCACAGAGTGCAGGTAAATTCCTCTTTGTCTCCAGGTTTTAAGGTTTTTCAGTCCCAAGTGTCAAGTTGCCCTCTGGGATTGTGTTCCTCAGCCTCAGCAGTCAGCACTGAGCAGCGTATTGATCCGCAAGGCTACCTGTCGCCATGAGAATGTCTAGAAGTCTTTGTAGAAACTTGACCCCTTTATCGTAGTTTTATAAAACGTTGGGCCCTGACAGGTGGCAGTTCTCTCAGCAGTCTGGCAGCACAGTCTCTGTCTAGATACTCTCCTGCTGCTCCCCCGAGAAGCCGGACATAGCAGGGTGTGGAGTGTGGGGTGAGAAAGGAGGCTGTGGAATGTTCTCTCTTACGTGTGCATCAAGGACTGTGGGAGACTCGGACCTCACTTTGCTCAATGGTTCTGTCTTGGGAGGGGGCAGATTCTGAGAGAGGCAGCATCTTTCCTTTTTTTTTTTTTTAAGAGACCAGGTCTCCCTATATTGCCCAGGGTTGTCTCGAATCCGTGGACTCAAGTGATCCCCAGCCTCAGCCTCCCGGGTAACTGGGATTACAGGCACACACCACCACTCCCGAGTATCTTTCACTTTCTGCTGGATACAGAAAGCATATAGTCGGGGGTTTGTGATGTACACATGTCTCTTTTCTTAAAAGAGAGCAGCAGCATTTGGTTTCTGCCCTTTTTGGGTAAACAGAGCCCATCAACAGTGCCCACGTCATGGACTTTCCCAGCGTTGCTTCCTGCCTTCCCCAGTGTGTCAGAGCTGTTCTCCAGCTGTCACAGCCAGGGACATGCATTCACCAGTCATGCTCACCGTGTTGTTGTAGAGGAGATTTCTCAGATGAAGCGCATCTAAGTGGTGCCAGATCCTCCTGTCAGTGAGGAATGTTTGCTCTCGGTGGCTGTCCATGTCCTCTCTCTGCTTCTAACTGCAGTTATTACTTCCCTCCTTCCGAAAGGTACGGTTTCCGGAAGCCACCGTACGTGGAGCTGAAAGCTCGGCCAAAACTCGGAGAGAGAGAAGTGACTTTGGTTCATGTGACAGATTGGATCGAGAAGAAACTGGAGCAGGAGTTTCAGGTACCCCAGTGGTGGTAGCGAGCAGTTCCTACAGGCTCTGAGTGGAGCAAGGGGGCTGAGCTCTGAGAATCGACTGCAAGCTCGTAGGCCCTCATCCCAGGAGAGTGACAGGAGGGACAGTTCAGGGAATTTGGGAAATCCTGAGGCACCCTCGGAACGCAAAGTGGCCTTCCAAGGAGGAACCCCAGCGGCAAGAGTCTAAAAGCAAAATGGCTGCCTTGTACCTGCGCACCTGGCTGGGAGGGGGGGGGTCACCCTCCCCCGCTGGGCTGGCTTTGGACTTCCTCCCAGGGTGGTGCCTGGTATTGGCCCTCAGGTCGCACCCGCCCAGGTCACAGCAGTTGCATCCTCCTTCGTCCCGGGTCCACCTCACCCAGTTTGTTCCGCTCAAGGGACCTACCCAGGGGACCCAAGGGCCGAGCAGGTCTGTCACCCCTGCCGACCTGCCTGGCGGTGACTAAGACAGCGCTCACTCTGGCGTTTGCCACCAGGAGAAATAGCGGTGTAGCAGAGGCCCCGGGTGGGCTGTTTCTGTCTGATTTCCATCAGATATTTGAGATTCGGTTCCCCTTTTAGACCCGCTTTCTCTAAGCCGGGTATTTTGAATTGTTGCCTCATTATTTAAAAGTTCTCACTATTTAGAAGCTGATGCCCAGTTTCTGGAAAGCTCCGATGGCACCAAGTGGAAAAGGCCCTTGAACCTAGTGAGAGGAAGACCAGCTCATGCCTTCAGCGCTCCTGCTTCTCTTCCTTGACTCTGCTTAGGTGCATGAGTGCATCCTCTTCCGGGGTACTGGGAGAGAAGGAGCAGAGGAAGGGAAAGGGGGCAAACATTGGTGCCTGGTGTGTCTGAGCAGGTCGGGAAGGCAAAGGCTAAGTGCTGCCGTCCCCACGTCCGTTTCTGTTCATTTACACTTTGATGAGAGCGTTGCTAACCTACGCTTAGACTCAGTTAGCTTATAAAGAGACCGGTGGCGCCAGTGCGGTCCACCCCTGATTGTCCTTCTGGTGTTCACGATAGGATTTCTGTCTCATGTAACTGTGTGATTCTCTTTGGAAAAGCCGTTTGCATTCTTTTAGTCGGAGTTAAATGGGCAAATTCTCTTGACTCTGCACCCAAGTCCGAGTGCCTTGGAGATCCTGTGAGCAGCTCACACCAGTTCTCTTGATGTCGAGTATTAGTTCTCGAATAGTCTCATTACATGTCTGTGACATCCAGGGCTGCTTCTGCCCCAGAGCTGACTTCAGGGCTCTTGTGTTCATGCATGACCCGTCAACACTCTCTAGTGCAGGGTCCGGGTGGGGAACTCGTTTGCCGTGTGCGGACCTCGCTTGCTCCATCCGTAGCCCACCACTTGACAGAGCCAAGCGTTCTCGCACCTGACTGCTCTTTCTTCCTGCAGAAAGTTTTTGTCATGCCAAACATGGATGATGTTTATATCCCCATCATGCACTCGGCCATGGACCCTCGCTCCACCGTCTGCCTCCTGAAGGACCCGTCAGCAGAGGGCGCTGACCAGCTGTGAGCGGGGAAGAACTGGCACTTGCAGTATTAGGAGAGGGAGCTCCAGGTGTGGGGCTCTTGGCCGCAGTCGGGGCGGCTCTGCCCTCTGCCTGCTGGTGCCCATCCCGCTGCGAGGTGCCTCTCCACGGGTTCGGTGACTGGTGTCTGGATGCCTGCTGCAAAGCTGTGGCTCAGCCAAGGAGACAGAAGTGCCATCCCGGCAGACCCGGAAGTTTCAGGTGGCTCCCTCCACCGCCTTCCTCCTGTACAAGAGCACCTGTACAAGAGCACACCGGAGCGAAGCTGTGGCGCTGGGGGCCGCCCACACCTGACTCAAGCCTTTCCTCAGGCAGCCGGTGCAGGGCGGGCCACGCTCTCACTTCTGCGGCTTGCGTGATGGCAGCCCCCCCCACTCCCAGAGCAAGTGTCAGCGTGGCAGGAGTGGGATTCTGTCAACCATCTCGTGGTGATGCACACTGTCGACTTGCTGACCATTCGCAGCGTGTGTTTTGGAAGCAAGTAGCCATAGAATCGCACAACCCTCAGCTAGGGTGGGGCCCACGGGGTTCACGTGAACATTAGGCAAAGCCATGAGATCAAACCATCCCAAGCCTTTACCAATGAGTACAATCACCTGGTTTGTAATCCCATTCTCCTGAGACCTGAGCTTTTGTGAAAATGTCCAACTGGAGCCTGATGGCCAGCAGTGGGTGGGCCAGGAGGCCAGAGCCAGTCTTCCCATCTGGCACCTTCTGTGATAGGGGAAGCTTTGTAGGGGCATCTTAATGCTTCCCGAGTGGAAATGGTTCAGGATAGTTTTGCTGGCAGTTTCCCTTTCTGGTAGCCAAAACGGAAAACTGCTCTCTCAACTGTCAAGGTGGGGGTCAAGACCATCCAACACTACAAATCTCGTAATTAACATGTGACCTTTCTTTAACGTTGCCAACTTTATTTTGTGCATTTGTGTCATGATGTAGTTTACAAGTCCGGGGGCTCTAATTGTAGAACTTGCTTTGAGAAGTAAAAGAAAAATACCTTTCGTTTAAAAATTGCGTTCAACATCAAAATTACCTTTGGGTACCTTTTGATAACCTTCATCTGTGGACAAAGCTAATAGTGGTTTTTTAAACAGCACCTTGCCTGACCATCACTTTAAAGAAATGAGTGTATTGGAAAAAAAAAAAAAACCAACCATCTCGACTCTTATTTGATTCCAGTCA
Source organism: Uropsilus gracilis (assembly GCA_004024945.1). NCBI lineage: Eukaryota > Metazoa > Chordata > Mammalia > Eulipotyphla > Talpidae > Uropsilus > Uropsilus gracilis. The sequence goes on along the minus strand of PVHY01025081.1, from coordinate 2,305 downwards.
CACCACTGAAACCCGACAAATCATCTGACCATTCCAGTCGGCGTCCGGCTCTCAGTTCTCATCGTGTAGGCCAATTTGCCTGTCTGTTCGCATGTCTTGTTCACTGGTCTTTATAATTTCTGTGCAATAACTAAAGGCAAAGGACTAGATGCACTACTGTGTAGAGATTCACGACTGTACCCTATTGCACTTAATCAAATAGTATGTGGGGATTTACAATCGCTTGCATCGTTTCACCAATAAAAATCCCATGTCAAATACAAGATCAGCATTTGTACCGAGTCCTTGTTTATGGACAGGGGCAAAATAGTGGGTGCTGGGGCGGGCACTCTTATTAGTGGTCATCACCTGAGAATGCAAAGCAGCTCTGACCACAACCTGACAAGGGAGGGCGGTGCTAGAACCCCAACCCATAGCCCCTGCATGCCATTGCCCTGAGCAGTTTAGACGCTAGGCTGTGCAGGTCATTCCTACTTGTGAATTCTCATCTCCCTCACGCACAGGTGACCTTTCTCTTAGAATTGAGAGTGAAGGTTATCCCGGTGCCTGTATTGCACCCAGAGACGTCAAATATGCAGCGTCACAGCTGCCGTTACCACTGCGAGCTGTGCAAGCTGAGGCACCCCAAAAGGCAGTAGCCCTGAACGTAGTTGGTGCCAACAGCTCCGGATCACCCCGTAGCCAAGTTAAATCCACACCACTTAAGGCTTCAAGCCAACCTCTGCCATCTACACCGCTGTAGCCCCTGTAGTCTCCTTCCTTGCAGAGGCCGCGGCTTCATCGGGGAGAGGGGATCACGGCCCGGATGGCACAGCCGACAGGCCCCTCCCCCCGGTTATCTGGGCTTTAAGGGCCCAGGCAAGTCCCCAGGCAGCCGTGTGGCTCGCGGTTAAAAAGGCCGCCGGCAGGGCGCAGGCGGCCCCAGTTATGCGCGAGCTCGTGCTCTGGCGCCGCAGCCTGACCCCCGCGGCCACGCGCAGGCGGCGGGGGCTCAAAGGCAGCGCGTGGCGACGGACAAAGAGACCAACACAAGCACTCAGGGTCACACCATTTTATTGAGGGGCTCCGAGGGAGGGTAGGAGGGGTGGGGACCGAGATCCGACGTCCTGGGGTCGGCGGGGCTCTGCAAGAACAAGAATGCCGGGTGAACAGGAGCGCGCCCCGCAGCCCGTCCCGTCCAGGCCGCCGCCGCGGCCCGGCTCAGATTCCTATTCGCATCACCCTTGTCAGCAGTCTAACGCGTGCTTTGTAAGGTCATCACCGCAGGCCGCCCACTGCCCGCTGCCCGCTCCCGGACCCTGGGCCCCGGGCCCCGAGGCCAAGTCAACCCCACAACCAGTATCTCACCTTCCCAGTCGCAAAGAGACGGCGAGGACAGCACCACTTGCTCTTAAAGGACCAGCCGGGCGATGGTTGGGCGGGTTTTACCGCGATAAGCCAATAGCAAGTCGAACTTCGATCACGTGCTGGTAAACTAACTTAATGATTGGTCGGGCTCTCCAAGTCATCCACGGTATAGAGTGGCCACATACGCATCATAGAGATGAGCCTCGGGAAGGCCAGAGAGTCGCGTGGGTTTCTGTCCTTGTGGGTTTCTTCCACCTTTCGGTCGCCCGCTGGTAGTGCTGCCACTGTGCGCCCAGGAAGATTTCACGAGCCTCAGGATACCAGTAGTTCCTGTCTTGTGCGAGACTTTTTGTGTCAGAAACTAGGATAGGAGCTGAGGATGTAAAGTTGAGCGAAGCTAATGTTGCCTCCGGACTTTAAAATAGCCTGTTTTTGCCGGACACGGTGGCGCGTGCCTGTAAACAGCAGCCTAGGAAGCCGCGGCGGAAACAGGGGATCGCGGTTCGAGTCCCGCTTGGGGTAACACAGCGAGACCTAGTCCCAAAAAATAGCTGGGCGTGGTGGCGCGCGCCTGTAAGCCCAGCTACCTGGGAAACTGAGGCTGGGGATGGCTTGAGTCTGTGGTACCCCGGGCAACGAGAGCCTGTGGTTTAACGGGCAAAATAGCGAGACCTAGTCTCAAATAAAATAAAATAAAATAAAATAGCCTGCCCCTGGTAAAGAGAGCCCGTGTGCTGGGCGTGGTGGCGTGCACCTATAATCCCAGTTATCTGGGAGGCTGATACTGGGGATCACTTGAGTCCACGGGTTCGAGACAACCTTGGGCAACATAACAAGACCGAGACCAAGTCTTTTAAAAGGATGGATGGATGGATGGATGGATGGATGGATGGATGGATGGATGGATGGATGGATGGATGGATGGATGGATGGATGGATGGATGGATGGATGGATGGA
>PVHY01025080.1:0-18831 GCA_004024945.1 Uropsilus gracilis | reverse complement strand
TTTCTTTCTTTCTTTCTTTCTTTCTTTCTTTCTTTCTTTCTTTCTTTCTTTCTTTCTTTCTTTCTTTCTTTCTTTCTTTCTTTCTTTCTTTCTTTCTTTCTTTCTTTCTTTCTTTCTTTCTTTCTTTCTTTCTTTCTTTCTTTCTTTCTTTCTTTCTTTCTTTCTTTCTTTCTTTCTTTCTTTCTTCCTTTCTTTTTTTGAGACTAGGTCTTGCTATTTTTGCCCATGGAACCGCAGGCTCACGTTGCCCGGGGTACCACAGACTCAAGCAATCCCCAGCCTCAGCTTCCCAGGTAGCTGGCATTACAGGCATGCGCCACCATTCCCAGCTATTTTTTGGAACTAGGTCTTGCTACATTGCCCCGGGTGAGACTCAAACCACAATCTCTAGCCCCAGCCACTTCATAGGCTGAAGCTTACAGGTATGTGCCACCATGCCTGGCTCTAAACTAATCACTTTTGATGAAAGGAGTGGTTTGGAGTATGACCTTACAAATTTTGCATTGTTGATTTTTATAGTTTGCCTCTTTACAGAAAATACATTTATCATGACTTGTGCAATTGTTTAAATTGAAGAGAAAAGAAAATTGAAGTAAACACTTTACACCTTGCTGTCCAGAGTGACAGTAACTCATGTGAGAAATAAAGAAAAGTCTCAAGTTCTGATCTGAGTTTCTATGAAGTGACCTCCCCACCTCCTTCTAATCAAGCTTTTCCCCCCTGACAACTAAAAATACACCATCCATTTCAGGAAATTAGTTGATTGAATAGCAGCTGCTGCAGGGATCGACTTTGCATACTGAAACAACCTTAGAAGAGGAATAGCAAAACTCACTGTCCTCAGTTCCTGTCCTGAGGTGGCCAGGAGCCCTGCATACAACCTCTTGACCTCCACACTCTCCTTCCTGCACAGTATCAGTAGAATCTCTCTGACTGCTATTTCTTTCCCCACCTTAGTGCTGGAAATTTCCTGCAAAAGGTGTAAAAGTAGAAGTTGAAGTTGCTTCAATGCAAATCTAATATCCTTCAGATCTTTCCTACTATTTCAGAAAAGAGATCATCTCATGCTGCTTCCTTTTCCTGTTTATTCTATTTATTTGTTAGAGACAAAGAGATCCCCTATGGAGATACTATTTCTGTTCAAACTGGGAGAGAAAGCACAAAGAGACAGGCACAGAAATTTCCCTCAGGTTCACCATGTTCTCCACTCAGTTATGAAGAGATGGCATTTCTAATAAATTGGAATCTAGAAATAGCAGAAAAGTTCTGGAAGATGAGCTGTGCAGAAAATGTAAAACAACGACAAGCCACTGAAAGTGACAATATTTCAAAGTACAATTTGTAATGCAAAACAAAGACATTTTAAAAGCATCTGCAATATCACACTCTATATCTACTTCTATTATATGATGCATTATTAGAATATACAAGAATAACATTGACCTCTCTTGTTCATATGACATTGGGAACAGATTTAAAAGAATGTGATGCTTGTGTAGAGTGTTGCATATAGCTGCTTATATTGCACTGTACCTACAGATGATAAAGGAAATAAACTCTGGGAATTAAATAGTTTGACCTTCTTGCTTTCCAGACTAGAAAGCTGAAGTTTACAAAGATTGAAATAACTTACCTAAGGCAGATAGAAAGTAGCAGACCTGGGGTGAGAATCCAAATCTCCTAGTTCTTCAATCTGTTTTCTTCCTAATTTATGGTGATGACTCAGTGATCTAGCCTTACTGTCAATGTGGTAAACAAGAATTTCTGCAGTATTTCCTCTGATTGTTAACTTTGTCGGTGACCCTGCTAACAAGTACACATTTTGAGCACTAGGGTGCACACATACACACTGTGAATGCGCCTTACATGACAAAGGTCTTTGAAGACTACCCAGAATCAGGAACCTAAATATTGGCAGGCATTGTTGACCACTGGACACTGTTCTCACTTTCTTTTTGCTCAGAGGAGCAAGAGTTTATCCAAGGATTGAGAATGGAGGGCAATATGCTCTGAGGTGGCCCGACCTTGCCAAACCAAGAAATGACATTCTCCAGGTCAACGAGATATTAACAGAAATTGACTGGAAGTCTTTTGGGAAATATTCCCTTCCTGATAAAATAAGTACACACAGATGCACGCCCACACTGAAACAGACTGCTAGCTTTCCCTCCTTTTGGTTTTAGAATTTCATTGCTGGAGGATAAGATGTTTGATGCTGTTGCACCAAGGAAAGGAAGCAGCACCATGGACTGAGAGTGCTGGGGCAGAGTGTGGAGAGCCGGCTCCTGGCCACTGCCAAGTTGCATCGCACGCCTGGAAACCCCTTCCTCCTTCTGAAGGACTGGTGAAATGATAAGGACATCTTATCACTTCAGTCTCTTGCACTGGGTGTTCTGGAATGAGCAGCCAAGAGTCTCTCAGTCTTTTCCTTTATGACATGGAGATAACAGTGCCTACTTGGCAGGGTGGTTGTGAGGAGGACGGGAGATCATAAAAAGCCTAAATAAAGATAATAAATGGTCGCTACTGGTGTCCTAATCACTATACCAAGTATAGCTAAATCCTCACCAGTGCAATTGTTTTCTTCTCTACCCCAGGCTCCTTGACACCTGGAACCTTTTCTCTCCACAGATGTCAGGGGCAACACTAAGGGGTTACCTCTCCTCTCAACACTAAACTCAAGGCATAGGTGCTTTCAGCTTGAGAAGTAGGCGGGAGGGAACCTTCTGAGGAGAGAAAAGGAAAAAAAAGAAAAACCCAGTATGTAAAGTCAAAACGTAATTTGTAGTACAACATGATGACATGCTAAACAATTTAGCAAGTCATAAAATGTTCATTTCTTCAGTCCCAGAAATCTCAACTCTGGCAATCTAGACAGTGGAAATAATCCAGACAGAGAGGAATAGCTGTGTCACAAAATCTCTAATTCAGCATTATTTTATAAAGATTAGGGCACTAAATCATAATATTTCCCCTTGATGAAATACAGGTATGAAACCAAGATGAAATTTTTTTTTACTGGAAACTTTATAGGAGTAAGATGGTGAAATTTTCTATATAAACTTAATGACAAAACCAGAATACAGAAATATATGTACAGCCTGGTACCAGCACAGGGAGCACAGCTATTATTAGGCCAGACTATAATTGGCAAACTGATTGTTTGCTCAGTGCAGTGGAACACAGGAAATAAGGGGCTGCAGCCTGTTGAAGAAACTCTGGCCAGAAAAGGCAGGAAAGATGACAATGATAATAAGGTGGCACACCAAGGGCATTGTTCCCCACGCCATTAGGTGGATTTGAAAATAGTTCAGGCGGCCCAGCCCGAGCTGCAGGCACCAGGGGGAAGGTCCACAGCTGCTGGGGAGAGGGCAGCAGAGCTCCATCCCCAGAGTCCTCCATGCCCGCCAGGTGGGGGAGAGTGTGCCAGTCAGGGAATGGATGCTCTTCAGACACAGGGCAGGAAATGAAGAGCATCTGACACCTGGGACTTTGGGAACACAGGAAAACAGCTCTCAGATGTCATGTGTTGGATAAATGTTTCTTGTAAAATGTTTCCTATTGATTTACCCTCTATTCTGAGAGCCTTTTTGTGGTCAGAGTACAACAACAACATAGGAAGGCAGAGACTGGTTTTCTGGGGAGGTTCTGTGAAGGTAATAAGGCAGCAATATTCCATGACACCAACTGCTAAGAAAAGCATGGCAGGGCACATGACTATCATGGATATCTATGTTTAAAAAGTGTACTAAAAAGCATATATACATATTTTGTGATAAAGCAGTTAGTATCTAATATCTGATTAAGATCTTTATCAATGAGGATGCTGATTCTCTGTGAATGTAGAGTTTCTGATGACTGACATACACTTTTGCACACATACTCTCTCATCTACTCCTTGTCATTCATTGCAAATGCTGAGTAGACTCTTGAGTTCCAGAGGCTGCAGGGAGATGTCAGGCTCCATGTAGGAGCAAGACTTCATGCTTCTGAGGGAGTAGATCTCATTGATAGATCAAGAAGATGGAACACTAACTGCCATCTTGATCTCCAATTTGTGGGTCTCCTTTGTCCTTCTACCTACCTTCTCCACCACTAGTACCTTGCTCTTCTCTTTCTCTGCTCAGCTCTCTCCTCCTCTTGGAGCGGCTCCGAAAAAAGAGCACCTATTCTTTTTCTCTCCTCTCCCCTCCACTCTTCACTCCCCCTTCTCTCTTCCACTCTCTATATACCTTACAATGTTCATTTTTTTCTAGAATAAATAAACAAGTGCATTTTTATCTGGAAATAAATGTCATAAATAATAGGACCATAAATAAAATCATAAGTAATAGGATTTTCCTTTAAGATTACCTCTCATATGAATCTTGACAGAAAATCAGCATGCTTAGCTATAAGACAAGGCTTAAAAGGAAGGTAAATACAATAAAAGAATGTCTATTCCATGCACATGTGCTCAGCATAGTTACATTCACAAGGCTGTCAGATTCTTATATCTAAAGGCAGAATCAACGTGTCCCAATGATTCTCGGGAAGGACCAACAGCTCACATGAAATCTCCAAAGACCAAAGTGTGAGCTTCCCTCGATTCACATATGACTCACATTTCTGGAAAATGTAATGTGTGTGAAACTATGCATAAAATCATGTGGGTTTACATATAAAACAAAACTAGGTTTCAGAACCAGGTAATTGTTAAATAGAGGTTCTTAAGAGAGGACACAAATATCTTGGGCATTCAAAGGTGAATTCAAATTCATGAAATATGCTTTCTTGTAAAGAATTATCTGGATGTTGCATGCCTTTGACCATCAATGCCTGAATGCCATGAGCAACAATAATCAGAGTTCTTAAATGCTGCCACTGAGAACCACTGATCTCAGTTCATGAGCTGACTGGTGCTCTCTGCTCACTTTTTCCCAGGTTGAGGAGAACCTAATCATGGGCAGATATGCCTGTGAACAGGTACCCCAACCACATTACCCTGCAGCAACTAGCCCAAATTCAGTTATACTGCTTCGGTCCACAATTGACTAATACATGATAGTCATCAATGGTATTAAATATCCTTGGAATTCCAACACTTGATTTCAGTGTTGATTCACCGCAATACCCCAAAGGAAATGTTCCTGTACCCCCTCACATAACCGATGGGCAGCTGGAGGATGGAAATGATGGGAGGTCCCAGAGCTGCTGGCCATAACTCCCCCTTTTCTCTTCCTTTGGTCCTTGACAGAACTGACAGCTAAGGCAGTTTGAATGAGGAAAGATTTATTCAAGAGATTAAATTCCTGAGAGTATATTACTATTTGGGGGGGGGGGAGAAATAAGGAAAAGTAAAGCAAGGAAAAACCATGACAAACTAATGTATCATACTCGCTTACAGAGATATATGAACTGGACCACCTCTGAGGTAGTGGGCAGCTCCCCAGGAAAGGACCTGCATGGCTGGAGGGCAGAGGTGAGAAGGGAGATTCTTAGCATCACACTCCTTTATACCTTTGAATTCAGTATGAAGAGCCTGGGGAAAAATGTAAAACTAATTCTTAGAAGATGTCATCCTCAAAATCAGTCACAAACTTGGGTATCACAAATTGAGAAGGTGAGAGACAAGACCCCACAAGACAAAGAAAAAGGCAAATGCTTGAAGCTAAGAGTAGGGGAGGGGGAGGAGGAAAGAGCCTGGAAAGGAGAATTAGTCAGCATCTCTCCAGCTCTTTCAAGGGGAACAAAGGTCTGATTCTTGTGTTCTCTTTCTTTGGGCCTACAGGGAGAAAAAAGGGGGTCCCCAGACTTTTTCCCATGATAAATAATCCCTTAGACCCCCCTAACTTTCTGTGATTTTCAAATGCTTGTTTGAACATGGTCTCCAGGGCAGAGCTGCTCAGCACCCTATTCAGCCATCATGAACCCTACCTCCCATGCCACCTTCTCCAGGTGCCTGCACTGAAAGAAAATGGCCCTTGGTCTGGGGCGACTCAGACAACACTGGAAATATGAGAAGTGGTACTCCCAGCCTCAAACATATTTTTCTAAACTCACACTCTGAACCATGGCAATGACTCTCATGGAAAATCTTAATTTCTTGGGGCAGTGGCCTTGTCTCTCTTGGAATCGGCGAGTTCAACAGAGCCCCTTATTTTATTATAGCTCTGCCACCATAATCACAAAGGGGCTGTGCCCTTCTCCACCCACACGTCTGCTTGCAGTGAAGGCCCTTTCTTTATTTGATAATACTGACAAGGGTACAGTTGCCAAGTTGGGGTTGAGCTCTTGATGTAAATTAACTTTCAATATTGCCAACAACTTTTCAAGTAGAGTTACTGTTGTTATCATCATCATCCTCATTTTACAGACAAAAAAAACACACCAAAACTGATGCACAGAGGAATTCAAGAACATGCCTGTGGTGACACAGCAAATATCAGAGGTCAGGCGAGCTCCTCCCCCACGTTCCAGAATCAGAGACCCCGCTGTCTCCCACAGCTCTACTTGCCAGCGCTCACCAACTCCCAGGTGAGAGTGTCCAGTGAAAAGCTTCCCTCCATGTTAAGCAGAAGGGGTGGCCTGAGGGAACACAAAGGTAACAAGCCGAGTTTACACCACAAAGGGGCAACCAGATGCCAGGACACAACCCAAGTGTCCCTGGGCTTCTCTGGGTGTTGCTTCCCTCACTGTGACACTAAGGGACACTCAGCACCCAGGCAGCCTGATATGATGCCTCCAAGTCCCTCAAGTCAAGGACTGTAGCTTCTCCCTGCTTCCCCTTCTGTCCCTGAGCTCAGATGTGTGGACTCAGGGTCAGAGTAGCACCCTCTGCGTTCCCAGCCCTCAGACAAACCTGACTCTCAACCTGCTATGTCCTTATCCTAATCCTCCTGCAAATCACATCCTGGCATGATTCCCACAGATTGATCAACCAGACCTGGGCAAGACCAGGTATCAGCTTGCTCTGATATCCTTGCACCACAGGTGGGAAGGAAAAGACCCCTTCCGGGTGCTTCTTTATTGCTTTGAGACTGCCCTGGGATAATGACAAAGATTCTTTTCTTGATGAAATTTTAGTCAGACTCCCAAACCTTTTCCTAGGCTCATCCATGTACTTCCTTGTAAAATCCAGTTTTACTAACAACCTTCTTAAATCGGCTTCACCAGAATCTCTCATCTTCAATATATGATAACCTTCAATACCCCATCATTCTGCCAATGATGTTTGATCACCTCACCTGACTTCAGCAAGACTCCTCTTAGTTCGGTTTAGCCAGAAAGCCCCTTACTTCTCGTGTTGTCTCCTAATAATTTCCCATCCACTGACCTCTACTCTGCTCATTGGTTAAAAATTCCCACCTGCCCAACCGGAGACAGAATTGAACTTAGCTCTATACTGAGGTCTCCTTCCCCCCGTGACATTGTCCTGACTAAAATCCATTTTCACCACTTTACCTGCTTTCCAGCTCTGGTTTTTCTTTAACAAGTATAATTACATAACCACATATTATACTCTGTCTCCTGCACACATACACCTCACCTTGTAAACGACTGGAGTCTAGAGTCAAAGGAACCCACCAGAAGCAAGCTGCCAGTTGTACCACCACCAGCACCTGAATCAGTGGTATTCACAGCACACTCCCTCCCAACAGGGTCTTGATCATTTGCAAAGCACTATCTCAGTGCGTAGCACAATCGGGTGAAAGGCAAAGAGATGAATTATACATTCCAGCAGGTGAATAATTACACAAATTACTTACCCCATCTGAACCTGTTTCTTCATTTGCAAAATTGGGGAAACATAATCACCAACTTGGTTCTCAATGCTTAAATGAAGTGATGTTCAGAAAGCTAACAGTGTCACACGAATGTTACTGACCACAGCTATAAGAGCCAGACCACTGCACTCCAGCTCCAAACCAGGTAGCAGCTCCAATGGCATCATACCAGATCATTTAAAAAAATTGTATTTTCTGAAAATGAAGGAAAATATAAATTACTGAAACTATCTGAAGCTAAAAAGCTTCTACACAGCGAAAGAGACAATAACCAAAACAAATAGACACCAAACTGAATGGGGAAAATTCTTTGTATTTCACCTAACTGACAGGGATCTGATATCAAAGATTCACAAAGAACTCACACAACTTAACAAAAGCAAAGTGAAAAGCCCAGTCAAAAAATGGGGAGAAGAGGTTAAAAGAAACTGCTCTCATATCGCCAATAGGCATATGAGAAAATGCTCAACATCACTTATCATCAGGGGAATTCAAATCAAAACCACAATTAGATACCATCTCACACCAGTAAGAATGGCCTGTATCAAAAAAGCGGGCAACGACAAGTTCTGGCATGAATGGTGAGAAAAAGGGACACTTTTGCACGGCTGGTAGGATTGCTAACTGGTCTAGTCAGCCTGTATGGAAAGCTGTGTGGAGGACCCTCAAACTAATGAAAATGGAACTACCATTTGATCCAGCAATCGCTCTTCTGGGAATCTACCCAAAGGAAACAAAAATACTAATTCAAACAGTGTGTTCAGTGCCCTTACTAATGTCATCTCTGCACCAGGATTTTGGTCCCAGCTCCACAATGAAATTGCATGTGTAATTCTGTCTTCTAAGCTTGGTCTCACAGTCTAGTGTTCATTGGTTCTCTCCATGCTCTTTTTGAGTCCTGCCCAGGCGGCATGTGTTTTTAGGGTCTTTATTCTTGTCCCTCACCTCTTCTGTATCTGCGGTTGAAATTTGAATATTGAAAATATCTGGATTTCCTTATTCCTGGTGAGGGCTAACTGGGGTGGAAGAAAACAAAGGGGGATCTGTAGCACCCTCGCCGCCACTTCCCCCCTACCACCCAACACACACCCCATAGCCTGCAAGACTTGGGTGTACAGTGATGCCTGCAGTTCCGACCGACCCCGGGGAAACCCTCAAGCCAGGAAAGCTGGGCAGTGCTTAAAGCGCAGAGCGTGGTGACCATGCCATCATGGCGCAGCAGTGTAGTGCACGGGCCCAAAAGGGTCCAGGACAATTTAAAACTGCAGCAGGACAAATGCGTAGAGCTAAAGAGGAGAAGGGGGATAAAATCGAGGGAGGGATGGGCACAAGAGATTAAAAAGATGGTTCATGGGTGATAAGGTGGTGGGAGAACTTCGGGGTAGACAATGATGTAAAATATGAATATATTTTATATGCATTGTGTATATGTGTGTGCACTGTCAATTAAAAAATAAAATAGAAAATGTATTTTTCTGGATGTATCATTTTTAGTGGGAAAACGTTGATATTATTCAAGAAAAAAATAACCAGTGAATTTGATGGCCCATTAGTTGCACCTCATTAACACAAATTTTAAATTTTGATGGTTTACTTTTAACATGTCTACCTATTTTTAGGGTGTTTCAATTATACTGTTTAAAAAGTACTTTATGGGCCGGGCATGGTGGCACGTGCCTGTAAGCTTCAGCCTATGAAGCGGCTGGGGCTAGGGATCGCAGTTCGAGTGCCGCTCAGGGCAACATAGTGAGACCTAGCCCCAAAAAATAGCTGGACGTGGTGGTGCACGCCTGTAATCCCAGCTACCTGGGAAGCTGAGGCTGGGGATTGCTTGAGTCCGTGGTACCCTGGGCAAAGTGAGCCTGAGGTTCCACAGGCAAAAATAGCAAGCCCTAGTCAAAAAAAAAAAAAAAATTAAAAAGTACTTTATGGTTGCAAGCAAATAAGAGAATCTCCAGGTACCCAGAAAAACTTCTAGGTATGACCTGAAGGAAAGGGTCTGATATCAGAATTTTCCACCACCAAAGAGGTGATGAATTATGAGATGATAAGCTAAAGAAAGCAGCTGAACTGGAACACAGCTCTGGACTTGAGCCCCTCTTTCCTGCTTTGAGTCTAGGTGCCTGCCTTCCTCTCCAAAGCTGAAGAGCAGGAGATACTATGTTGCCTCGCAGAGGCAGGGCCGCAGAGTTCAGTGAGGTGGGAGATGAGAAAGGATTACTCAAAGTCCAAATGGGTTGGAGCCATGAGAAGCTGAGAGGGGCTGCTTACCGACTCCCTCTGGGGGAGCTGGTCAAGATGCAGCAGCCACCATCCTCTTTACTAAGAGGCAAGTGGAAGATCTCAGAAGGTGAACCGGCATGTAGGGGATGTGAATGTTTGGGATGCATCTTGGGGAATGTGCTACAGTCTGGCTCTAGTTAAGGTCGAGTGACCAGGGACCGTTGTCTGGGGGGCTCCAGTGTTCCCATGTGCCCATTAGTCAAAGTCTATCATCTCTATTCTCTATTTTTGCCTAAGTTTCGATTAATCTTTACAAGTAAGACATTTTAGCTGCTCTTGCTCTTCTGGCCATGATATCTACCTGTTGTTTCCAACAGATACTGGCTTCCTAATAAGTTCCTCATACCATGTCTTTGCCCGTGGTGTGAAGCCTCCTGACTTTCTGTGCGCTTATCTGACTGCCAGGAACACTGAGAACTCTGGGCACCGGGGCAATAGCCCCAAGAATATGGAGGGTTGGGGATCCCTGTCACATCCCCAGAGGGAGGCAGGTGGAGATCCCTAGGGCCAAGGGAGGAGCTGTGGAGTCACCCCACCCCTAATCACCAGGGAAAAGGAAGTAAAACGAGGAAACAGTCACAGGGTCTCCATTTCCTCCATGTCCTCTGGAGACATTAATCACTAGCAGAAGCAACTGCTTGACAAAAAGGAATTACCAAGGAGTTTTCTGCCACTGTTCACTCCTCTGAGGTAACTTTAATGTCTGTTCTTCTAATCTGGGGCGAGGAATAAGCAAAGGCTGTTTTATTTCCCTCTTTGGGCAGCTGAAATATATTTGGGGGTTAGGGGTAAGATGTACCTTTAGACTGTCTAGTTAAGTTTCCTCTTAGTAAGTGGGACCAAGTCTTAGTCTTAAGAAAGTTGGGGGTTCTTGAAAAATTTGCATTGCTCCAGAAGTAATTTGCCTTGCTAAGGTGATAAAGGAAACCACTTTGCTCTGACCCCAGCGAACAGTCATTAACAAACAGCCGCCACTTCCAGGACATGGTGTTGAGCAGAGGGTAGTGGGGGAGGTCCAGAGGCAGCAGAAGTTGCCACCAGTGGAACCATCCTCTTCACTGGGGCCCCTGAATTCAGGATGGCTTCTTTTTCAGGATTTAGGCTTACAGGAGGAAAAGAAAGGCTGGAAGTCACAGACTAACAAGAAATGAAGATACTTTTGAGTTACTTCCTCCTGAACTAGGTTTATCTGACTGGAAATTCACTCTGCCTCCTTGTTTTTGTTTTAGCTACCAGGAGATGTCTTCTAGGAAGCCCTACTCTTGTCTCTGAAGCAGGGCTCCTGGAGGGAGGTCAGCTGATGGTGACTCACACACCCTTATTTCCTGGTCCCTTCAGAGGCCTCATCTGTGTCTGAAACCGCACATTGTAAAAACACTTTCTACTTTGGGGATAGAAGCTCTTCTTTCTTGTGCCTTCATGGATTTGTGTTCCTTCAGCTAAGCACGACTGATGTACGTACCTGGCCTTTCTCTCCTAGGCTTAGCAGTGGCCACCATGGGTTCTGTGTATTCCCGAGGTCCCAAGGCAGAAGCTCAGGTGGTGATGATGGGCCTCGACTCAGCTGGCAAGACCACACTCCTGTACAAGCTGAAGGGCCACCAGCTGGTGGAGACCCTGCCCACTATTGGTTTTAACGTGGAGCCTCTCAAAACTCCAGGGCATGCTCTGACTCTCTGGGATGTGGGGGGGCAGACCTATCTCAGGACCAGCTGGAAGGACTATCTGGAAGGCATGGACATCCTCGTGTATGTGCTGGACAGCACAGACGAAGCCCGCCTGCCTGAGGCAGCGGCTGGGCTCATGGAAGTCCTGGATGACCCGCACATGGCCAGCATCCCGTTCTTGGTGCTGGCCAATAAGCAGGAAGCTCCCACTGCTTTGCCACTGCCTGAAATCAGAGACCGGCTAGGCCTGGAGAGATTCCAGGACCGCTGCTGGGAGCTCCGAGCCTGCAGCGCCCTCACTGGCTCAGGCCTGCCTGAGGCCCTGCAGAGCTTGAGGAGCCTGCTGAAATCCCACAGCCACTGTGTCTCCAGGTGAGCGTAGGTGGGGCAGGGAGTGGGGAGAGCAGGTCTTTTCTTGACCTGGAAAAGAGCAGTTAACTTTGCTCATAGGAGCTGGGAAGAATCAACTAATCCTTAAGAATCTTAAGTTCAGTTTATCAAACAAGAATTCCTGATATTCACGTCTGTGCTCACTGCAACACTATTTACAACAGTCAAGTAGAAACAACCGAAGGACCCAGCAAAAGATGGGCAGGTAAAAATGATGTCATACATATACACCATGGAGTGTTACTCAGTTATGAAAGGGCATTAAATCTTGCCATTTATGATGATGTGGATGGAACTGGAGAGGGCCATGCTAAGTGAAATAAACCAGAAAGAGAAAGACAAATAACAGGTGATTCCATGTATCTGTGAAATATAGAATAAAAAATGAAGGCCTAGACAAAGATAAACTGAAATAAACCCTAGAAATATGAGTGATACTAGAGGGGGAGGGGTTCAGTGGTCTGTGGTGAAGGACTGTGGGTACTTTGGTGGTGGTTTGAGGTTGTAATATACATCTGTGAGTGAGCCTGTATCCCTATATCATACACAGTGCTGTAAACCAATGCTATCCCAAACAACAAAAGTGTTTTGTTTTTTTTAATTTAAAGTAACACTGCAGCAGTGGTCTAACAAATGATAGGATATAAAAAAATGTATAGCAAATATACAAATAAAATATATAGAAAAGAATTCCTATGCTTGGACAAAGTGTTTTCTTTTTCTTTTCTTTTTTATCTTGCTATGTTGCCCAGGGTTGTCTCGAACCCACAGATTCAAGTGATTCCTAGCCTCAGCTTCCCAGGTAGCTGGGATTACAGGCATGCGCCACCATGCCTAGCTTGGACAAGGTGTTTTCTTCTTGTTGTCATTGTCATTTATGTTGAAAAACAACTATTCTTTGAATAATGGTATTCTAAGGAGAAAAATCATACCTCAACATACTTCATTTAATAACTCAGTACCAAGCATGAATTGAACAACTGTAATAATCAGAGCAACATGCTGTTGTGTAATAAGATGAATGCACAGATGGAAAGAGGTTTCAAAATCTAACCAGAATATCCTCTGGACATGGTCATGATCTCACGGGGGATTTCTCCTGGCTACCTCTGGGCATGTCATGCTCACGCAGAGAAGGCAGCCAGTACCAGCAGAACTGAGGTGGCAGATCTGCTCCTACAGAATCTTGGGATTCCACAGAGATGCCAGCCCTGGGCAAGAGGCCAGGAGCTCAAGCCTCTTCTCTGACCCCTGTGAACCCTTCTGTCATTTATGTCCATCTTTTTCTAAAAGATCTTCGGTTTTATTTTCTTTCTCGTCCCCTTCTCTTTTCTCCTTGTAGTACATATATTTCCCTAAAGATCCTATTACTAAATGATGTTATTCATTAATTTAATTAAAATGCAGACTATTAACTTGGACAAAAGATACTGCACTTTTTGATACAAACTATGCTTTATAAATGGAAGAGGTGGATTTTGAAGATATATATAATAGATGTTAATCGCACTTATTATTAATAGTGAAAATGGGAGATGAGCATAAGATCCCAGAGAGACTTGCGGGTGATCTTTGTCTAGGGTTCATGAAGCTCTGGAAATTATTTGTAAAATGTTTTAGCTTTAGGCTACTTTTCTAGGGAAATGATTCACAACTTTTACTGGATGTTCAAAGGTATCTGTCACTCCCCAAAATTAAGAATCACTTATGTGGTTTTATTCCTCATCCAGCCCAGGAATATAGTCTCTAATCTGAGTTTTCAAGTGGCACACAACTTGCATCAGGCACCTACTATTATTTTATTTATTTATTAATATTTATTTATTTATTTATTTTTTTGAGACTAGGTCTCGCTATTTTTGCCCGTGGAACCGCAGGCTCTTGTTGCCTGGAGTACCACAGACTCAAGCAATCCCCAGCCAGCTGTTTTTTTTTTTTTTTTTTTTTTTTAACTAGGTCTCACTACAGCCCCCAGGCGGGACTCAAACCACGATCCCTGGCCTCGGCCGCTTCATAGGCTGAAGCTTACAGGCACGAGCCACTGTGCCCGGCCTCCACATATTATTTTAAAGAGCTCTAAATGTTGGATATTCCTGCCTATCTATCTTGAGCTAAAATCAGCCTCCTTATAACCCTCTTTGTGGGTCTGTTCCTCTGGGAGTCTGTCCTCTCGGGTCTGTCCTCTCTGGAGTCTATCCTCTCAGGGGTCTACCCTCTCTGGGGGTCTGCCCTCACTGGGATCTGCCCTCTCTGGAGCACAGACTATAAACTGGACCTTATACTCTTCTAATGTCTGAGCCCTTGCAGGTTCCTCTGTCCAAAGCCTTCCTTTTAACACCAGGTTAGGCCTCCCAAGCTCTTCTCACTCCTCTAGTCAGTGTCTTTTAAGAATTCCTGTGTTGAACACAGGAGAGTGCAAAGTGCAAAGATGCAAAAGCAAATGAGATAAGACTTCAGATGGACCTTAACTTGGATCGCATTTCCTATTACAATAGAAATAAAAACTGGGGAGAAAGCTTAGCTTCCAGGTTCAGGAAGCAGTAGGAAATAACTACTACACAAACGCAAGAGAGAGGCTCAGTCAGCAACTCTTTGTTGAGCACTTGTTGGAGCCATCCTCTATGCCTGCTGCTTTACACAGATCATCTCTAATTCTCCCAAGTCAGGAAAGAGTGCAATGCTTATGTTACATAATCAGGAGCTGAGACTTGCTTGCGGTCTAGAGCTATTAAGGGGGATATCAGAACCTGATCCCTGGAATTGTCTAGCTTGGATGATAACTGCATCCTTTTACCACATCGTGCTTCTAGAGGGTGTGAGCGGGAGGTTCCTTCAGTCAGCAGACATGAAGTGAAGAGCAGCATAGTCAGGGGAGAAAGGCTGGCTGGAAGCATGAGGGAGAGTGTAGGAAGAACAAGGAAGCTGGAGAGGCTAAAACAGGAAGTTGTGGTAAGGGATTGGTGAGGGCGATGTCTTATAGTATGAAACAAAACTGGAAAAAATTTATATTCATGTTGTTGAAAGCTAGGAGTTCCTCATCAAGAATTCATTTCAGGAAGTGAAGTCATTGGGCTTGCTATTTAGGAAGATAACATTAGGAGTGGAAAAAGAGAAAATGGGTACTAGATCAGGAAGGCAAGGAGTCCGGCTAGATAGTCATAGTAGCAGAGAGGAGAGAGGATGAGAGATGAGAAAATTAGAGCCATTTGTAAGGAAAAAGGCTGAGCGAGGAGGAATCTGAAGTTACCTAAAGAGCATGAGTCTGTGTGACAGGAAGGAATGAACCGAGAAGGTGGAGACACAGGGCAATAGGTCAGAACAAGGGCCAGATCCGCTGGACTCTGTTTTTGAAATGATGGGTATGAGTGAGAAGCTTATTTGAGACTGTTCACACTGTTGGAACAATCTGTGTTCACAATCCTGAGCCAGCTGGATGGATCTGCTAGTCGTGCTCACGGGGCCTCATTCCTTCACGCAGTTTGTTGTTTTCATTGGGAGAGGTCACCCACAGAGGCTCTTGTTTCTCCTGTGTGACTCTCATGTGCTCTGGATGGTGACATTGTTCTGCACACTTCTCCACAACTGTTCCACATGAGTGTCTACTGGGATCCGGATCCGGGGGAGGGGGGAAGGTAATTGTTTTAGACCAGCTATTACTTAGAGTTTTTTGCTTTGGGATACATGGATCTCACAGACCCTACAAATGCACCTCTTCACCTGTTTATGTCACAGGCCCTGGGGTTCCATTTCTGAGGGGTGTTTCTTTTCCTCTGCACTGTGTTCCAAGATGGACCATTTGCTTCCTCGTACTTCCCAGAGTAACATTTTCTTTTCTTTTCTTTTCTTTTTTGAGACAAGGTCTCACTGTTTTTGCCTGTCGAACCTCAAGCTCATGTTGCCCGGGGTACTGTGGACTCACGCAATCCCCATCTTCAGTTTCCCAGGTAACTGGGATTACAGGTGTGCGCCACCATGCCCAGCAATTTTTTTTTTTTTTTGAGACTGGGTCTCGCTATTTTAGCCCATGGGACCTCAGGCTCACATTGCCTGGGGTACCATGGACTCAAGTAATCCCCAGCCCCAGCTTCCCAGGTAGCTGGGATTACAGGCACGCATTACCATGCCCAGCTGCTTTTTTTTTTGGGGGGGGAGGGAGGACTAGGTCTCACTGTGTTGCCCCAAGTGGGACTTGAACCACTTCCTAGGCTGAAGCTTACAGGCACGCACCACCATGCCTGACTCCAGAGCAACGTTTTCTATCCTATTTTATGGAAGGGGCATCTCTTTGATGCTCCAGCTTTTCTGGGGAGCTCAGATCAAAATTTTCCTCCCTACAAGCAAGCCCAAGGCCACATCACCCAGTTCTGAGTGCTTGAATTTGGCTATTCCAAGGTCTCACAAACTCTAAGCTTCCAGTTTCCATTTGCTGCCCTGGCTGTGGTTTCTCTCCTCATTTCTGCCACTTGCAGATTTTCTTTTCTTCTGTTCAAGGACAGCATACACAAAAAAGTTTAATATAGTCTTCTCAACATTCTTATGAGTCTAGAAAACCCATTTACTGTGTGCTAGACTTCCTGAATTTGTTTGGATGTGGGCAAGAAGCCTTCTGAGCCGGGGCATGGGAGGATAGAATTTGCTCTGTCCGCAGGAGTATCACCTGGGCAACAGTATCCAGTGGAGAGAGGATCCCAAAGGTGGGAGATGGGTCAGGAGATGGTTGAGGCATCTCAGGACAGAAGTGTGCTGCTGGCACTAGGAGTCTGATGGGACACCCCACTTGCCCCATCACACCACAAGCACTCCGCATCTCTTGACAAGCCCCTGCTGTATCCAGGGGCCTGACACTAGAATGTATCCTATCCTGTCCACTTTGAGAGTCTGATCCTTGCTGGGCAAGATAGAGTAGATGGACAGGGGCCAACAGATAGCTAAATGTGCACTGGGAACCCCAGATCCTCGAAAGCAGACATGGCTGGTCTCCAATAGCCCCGGAAGTCCCCTATCATCATCCCATGGATATGATTTGGGGGAAAGCACAGCAAAGCAAATACCCTAAGAACCTTACCCAGGCAGTGGGACCATCCTCTCTGCTGGTCTAGCATCTGCTGGGAGGAAATGGATATCGGTTCCCATTGTTCAGCTCTGAGGTAGATGTACAATCAGCAGTGCTAGGTGTTAACTCTTTGTGTGCATGGAGAATGGGTTTGAGAGCCATGGAACTGAGAGCAGGTCTCCAGCCTTCCATTTCATGAGCGCCCATAGAGTGCTGGGTGCCCATAGCATGCAAGGCCCTGATGCACCCCCTGGGACTTGGGGTCCAGCCTGGCAACAGTTCTAGCGGTTACAGTAGTGACCCCAGCAATGTAGCTGGTCCTTCAAGGTCACATATACCCACAGAAGCCTCTCGCATGCCTGCTGTCCCTTAGGCTGAGGAGGTTTTCCTTTCTTCACCTCCCATTTGAATCCTGCCACTGTTTAAGGAGCTTGGGTCCCACCCTTCTAGGAAGCTTTATCTGCACACTTGGCCTGTGTTCATTCTCTCTCCTTTTGCTCATGAAACTGGCCACTGGAACCCCCTCTTAGTGCCCAGAGTCATTCTGCCTTCATAGGGGGCAGTTCAAAATGTTGGTTCATGATCTCCGCAAGATATGGTGTAAATTCCTAGAGATGTAGGATTATGCATTACATTCTTTTTTAACCTTTTTCAGAGTCTGGAATGATATTACTGTGTGTTGCTCACAAAATGTCTGTGAATAATGAGGGACCGATTAAAGTTACTAAACCTTTGTATTGGCAGAGAAGCCCCAGGTCCTTGGAACTGTCCAGAATAAAATCCAAAAAAATGAGTATTCCAAGAGGTTTACTGTGCTAAAATGGCAATCATCTCTATTCCTGGCATCCTCTGCAGTAAAAAAAAGTCATAATGTTTTTTCTAGAATGTGTTATGCTCAGAACTACCGGTTAGTCATGTGGGAAAGGGGGTAGTACCTGGAGACCTAGGGTTGAGGAGCAGCCCTGGCACAGGTGGGTGGGGATGGGTGCAGGGTCCCTGAGTTGGTGTGAGATCAGGTGTAGGGTCCAGAGTCAGAGCCTGGGAAGACACTTGGCCTTGTTCATTCCAGGGCTCCCATCCTTTCTTCTGCTTCCACCTTAATCCTGGTAGCTCTGGAGGACAGGACCCCACCCTTTGTCAGAAACTTCTCTGAAGACCACAGGAGAGCAAGTCTTGACTGACAGGAACAAGAGTGGTAACAGGTCAAAGCAAGCTCTTGTTGACTGGGGATTCCACTCTTTGCTGCTAACTGAAAGGCAGAATGGTCAAAGCTTGCTCTTCACCTGAGGCAGGTCAGGGCCCTCCAGGGACATGGAAATGGAAGATGGGGGCAAATGAAGGGGATTCCTTGTGCTCTTCTGCTCAGAGATACACATACAAACATACATACAGACATATGGACACATGTATATGTATTACAGAGCTACTACACAGGGAGTCTGAGGAAATACCAGATCATGATTTCTGTTTTGTTTTGATTTTCAAATGGTGCCCTCCTTACCCAAGAGGTATTCACCTGTCCCAATTCAACCAGACCTTTCAGATCCATCAGCCTCCTGTTATGCATAAGAACAAGTGAAGGGCCGGGCACAGTGGCTCGTGCTTGTAAGCTTCAGCCTATGAAGCAGCAGGGGCTAGGGATCGCAGTTCGAGTCCCACCTGGGGCCCGTAG
>PVHY01025079.1:0-18836 GCA_004024945.1 Uropsilus gracilis | reverse complement strand
ACCTTCCCAAAGCCACATAGCTTGAAGCTAGCTGTTATGTAGGAATTGAGTGGCTACTTGGTAGAGCAATCAACTGTCTAACTCATTCAGACTGGGGAATCCCGGAACATGGGACTTTCAGTTGTTAAATTTGAGACAGTTCTGAGCAAATGTATTAGTAACATGTACATTTATCTCTAATTAATCAATTTTATAATGAATAACTTAGGAATTGCTTGTTGTTTTCCAAATCTGAAGAAAGCTCTGACCTGCTAATCCTTATGTATAACAACACAGCTCCTAATTCCTGGAAAAATGATTTAAAATTGTCTGTCTGTTTGTTTTCAGTTTGTGGACTAAGGCTGTATTAAGATATTAGCAAGATGAATAATGAGACAAACAGCAAACAACTCTCCCACTGATTAGATATCACAACCTAAAGTTTCACAATGAGACAAGAGAGACAACTCTGCGGGTGACTAAGAAATGACAGTGAGATCAGATTTTTAGTCAATCTCTCATGTATGAGATGACCAAAGGGGGAATTTTTTAATTAACTGTATTAAGTGACCTTTAGACCAATGGGCTCTAATGCCTAATGGCAGCCTAATAAGCAGATCAAAATCTAAGCCCATAAGTGCCTGAGGGTCACTAAATCAAAACTCTAAGGGCAACCAATCACAGACAGCCAACCAGGATTTAAAAATAGCCAGTTAACCATTTCCTTATTTCCACCTTTTCTCTGTCAAAGGCTCTCCTTGAGTTCATGACTACAGAGCATTCCTAGCCACTTCTCAATAGAAACTGATTTTTTTCTGATTTTTTGCTCAAATAAACTCTTAAAAAAATAGTAATATAATAAAAAGATATAAACTAATTCTGAGGTAATTCTGATGAAGAGGTTTCAAAAAACATTTCGCGATATCAAAATTTTTAATTCATGATAGCTTCTCAATGTGATTTCTCAAATAGCCATCCTAACCTGAGTCATTGCTTCTATGTTCACTTTTTTAATCACATTTATTCCCATTGCTTTAATATAATTAAAATTAAGTCTGATTTCAGACATCAATTTAGATATTCTAATCACCACTGATACTTGATATATCATAAACCAAAGTTGAAAATTATTTCTTGAAAACAAAATTTATCAGGTCTTACGTGACAATGAATAAGGTTGTATATTACACATATGTACCTTTGCAGATGGTTACCTGAAGGGCAGATTTCCATAGTAGAATTCAACATAGATTTATGTTTCTCATCTTGACATTTAGGATAAAATGCCAACATAAATTGATTTAAAATATTTTGGTTTCAGGGTGATTAAATAATATGCCCACATCAATATCTGTTCACTATGCTGTGAACTCTTGGTCTCATTGTGCATTATCAGAAACAGTGAAACTTGCTCTTTAGTTCTCGTATTTCTCAAAGGAAGACATAATTTTACTAAAACCAATTGCCATCAACTGTCTCAAAGAAAAAAAATATTCCCTCAGCTACAAAGATAAATTATAGAAGAATTTTTTTAAGTTAGGTTTACTGACTTAAGAGGTACTTGGTAAGCTTTCAGACTTCAATTAAGGCTTTGATTTGAGAAAAAGAAAATGAATTTTCCAAGCAATTAGGTGGTAATAGATCTAATAGCTTGGAGGTAGGGGGGGAGAAATGGGTATATTTAACTCTGACAACTGGCTGCCATGTATGTGTTATATAACCTCTTTTGATAAGTATTTTTGTTCCAAATACCTTCTTTAATTATCTGAAAATGCCATTTTCAGGGAATTATAAAGAGTAACAACCACAAAGGAGACAGCCATTCTGCCCTACAGAGTGAATAGCATTCACTTTTCTGAAAACATCTCACGTTAATTTCATAATACTCATTTTAAAAGGTCCAAAAATATGTGCTTACCGATAAACCATATGTTCTCAAAAGGATATTTTACAAGAAAATGTGTCAGCTTTCATAAACTTCCACAGGGGACCCTTTTCCTTTGAAAGAAAAAACCTGACATTGAAAACACAGTGGAATTTGGACATGAAAAGACTTTATAGCAGCATGAGAATGCAATCAAATCCAACAAAATCAGTATATTTCACATTAAAGTAAGACCCTGCAGTCTTCAGCTCATTCATGGGACAAAAGAACAAACCACTGGTTACAGTGGAACAGCACAGATATTCAAAATTAATGGAGATTTAGCTCCTTCATTTACTTTACTATTAAAGGATAAATCTGAATACAGAACCACTTTGCTATACACTTTGCAATTTTCTTCATTATTTAACCCCACTTTTCCCCCCCTTTTTTCAGAGTGTGAAAATGGTCTACAATGTCTCACAAGAGAGGAAATCTTCCAGCCACCAGTTCTGAATGAGCAGAAAATAAATTCTCTGTTTTATAGCCTTCTTCCTCCAGATCCCAGATATCTGACCTCTACCTTACAGAAGAGCAAAAATACTTGACTTTGGGAGAGCAGAAAATATTGCCAGCTACGAACTGAATGAGGTTTCTCTAAAAGAGGACAAAAGTAATTGGAATTGAAGTAATTCCTCATGGAATAGGAATGCTAAGGTCATACCATCAATTAATCAATGAGTAATAAGTAGAACAATAGCCAGCCAATTCAGTCACTTTATTTATACTGATAATGAACATTAATTTCTAAAACCAAATCATTCAAAAGGTGGGCTAGTGGGTTTATCAGAATGACAAAACCAATAGGCCAGTTCCACTGCCAACCTGGCCCCTCTGTAGTGAGATTTGTTGGAGACTGGAGCAAATGATAATGGTGCTGAAGGAAAATCACCATTAGTTCTTCTAATTCCAGCAGTCCTGCCCCAAAGGAGGAAGCAAGGAACTGTAAGAGAAGGAGAGGAAGCACCCAGCTCAAGAAACACTGGAAAGAGACAGGAGTGCAACAGAATTAAGCAGGAGAAAACAACACAAGCCATGAAGCCAAAGTGAAACTGAGGACGCTAAACACAATAACATCTCATTACCAATAACAGCAGGAAGATATTACCCATGAATATGTGTGTCTGGAATTGTACTTATTTTAGCAAATCCTGATAACAAACAGATTTACACCTGTTTCATGAAGAAGGAAACTGAGGATCAGATAGCCAGCAATGGGATAGAAATTAAACCCAGGTACGCTGTCTAGGTCAGTGCTTTAGCCAGTACACCTAAGGACGCTGACTAGAAGCAACGAAATAGCATCGTGAGCATGAAACTGACACAAAGGCCAGTCAAGCATCGTGGAAAAGATAATGGGAACAGAACAAAGGTCCATGGGGCAGATCCCAACAAGGAACAGAGCAGAACCAGCAGGCAACTGTGTGATATTGCTTTAGAAGCCCATATGGAACTTAACCAGCAGCCATTACTTACCATTACTTACTTTCTTTAACTATCTGAACTACAAACCACCATCAGGCAGGGATAAACAGCCATCCTTGGTAAACAGGTAAATTCTGCAGGTCAAGTACAAATCATGTACCTCTCAGTTTTTAAAAAAAAAAAAAAATTTATTTTGAAATCTACTTGAAAGCCTTGCTTGAGAGAGAAGACCAATATGTTGGATATTATGTCTTCTGAGGAACATTTCACAAAGGTTCTCACATTGACCCCAGTGAAAGAATTTTTATGATTCAGGACCAGTGCTCTAACATTAGAGGTGGAGGATTAGAACAGAGTCTTGTCTCTTCCAATGGCTTGTTTTGTAGAGATCACATCCAACTCCCAAACCTCTGAAGGATAAGTGTGCTGCTGATTGGGAATCGGTAGCAGCAACTATGGGACTTACCAGATTAATTTCTTTGCCTGTGTTGATTTGTAAAGCAATTAGAAGTTGTGCCATATAAAGTCTAACACCCATTGTGTCATGCTGGTAAATAGCCAGATTTAATCTTCGGTATCTTTAAATGGTTGCTATTATATTATATTGTTCCCAGTGGATTCATTCATTTCTGCTTTATAGTTCTTCTATTTCTAGAAGTGTGGCATGTAAAGAAATAGATCTGACTAGTAAAACCCATAATATGGAACTGATTATCTTCACTAGCTATATTTATAGCACTTTACATGTTTACTAAGGATTTTGTAGTTGTTGCTACTTGTCTGTTTCAATGAATCTGTTATGGAAAGTATGGCTATCTTTTGCCTTACTCCTAAAAGCTGTAGGAGAATTGCATTGTTACAAATTACCCACTAAACTATAGACCAAAATAGTCAGAAGTCATATACTGACACCCATCACAGCACTCAGCACATTTTTTTTCCCACTGAGGCAAATTATAAAGAAACATGGACCACTAGTCAGTTTCTATTTCATGGTTATAAATACATAGATGGTGATTCAAACAAAATCCTTCTTAGTCCTCATTTTACCTCAATACCAATATTTCTGACAAGAATTAATGACTAGCATAAATAGCACTATTTTGTCTTCGATTATTAAGACTGGATGCACACATGCCAGTGACGCAGCACTGTACCAGCTCTGAAGGATTTTAAGGGCAACAGAGAGTAAAAAGACCCAGACCCACATCATGAGACAGTGTGCTCAGAAAGACCCAACACACACACATAAAATGTCCTGAGAAACTGTAGTACTGAAAAATATAAAACAATAGTCAGGTCAAGTCCCAGTAAATAAATCCAATTAGAGAACTGCGAAGAGCAAACTTCCTGAATCATAATCAAATAATACGGTTTCAAGCAGTACTTAGCCAACTCAAATTCCAGAAGAATCAAACAAATAAAAAAACAATCTTTTTAATTTGCTGGGATAGTATTTGATAGCACACACTGAGTGGAGGCATGCTAAAACATTGGTTTCCACCACCAGGAACTTATTAGAAGTTTATGTTCTGGGGGCCCAGACTCACCAATTCAGAAACTTTGGGGGTGAGCCCCAACAATCTGTTTCCACAGCTTTTCCAGAGGATTCTAATGCACTAAAGAACAGGCATTTGCTTCAAGTAATGTGCATTCAGGAGCATTTCTTAAAGAAAAAGAATCTTGAGTCAGATTTGATAAGGAACACAAACCTCTCCTGACTTCCTCTGTGAATACAATGCTCTAAGAATACAACGCAAAAAAAAAAAAAAAAAAAACAGGTTAAAGATTTACCTTTTCAAGTGAGTTAAGGTTTTATTTAAATCTAAATCATATCATCAACTACTTTGATCTATTCACCATTGATATTCCAGTCTCAAAAGCAGCTACTTCCTTGCCAGCCAACCAGTTATCTTATGGAAACTGATTAACTGTTCCAAAATATTGAGATTTCATATGCTGTATTCAAGATGAAGTGTAAAGTACTTCCCCTCACTGACAATTATTCTTCCTTTTCTGCCCCCTGAAAACAGAATGTTTACTTCGAAGGTGAATTTTGGACAGAGCTACAAATTATAAAGAAACTGTAACTAATGTAAATTTTAAAAGGCCACAAAGATGACTAAATTTTAGTCTATATGTTTTAGAATTCTTATTTCTTGCCACAAAGTTTGGCTTTTAAAGCAAATAATACCACACAATTTCATTGGGCTCCATTTTATAGCAATTTTAGTGTTCTACTTCCCCCATGTGGTAAAAATAGGAATTTCATGATTTCTGAAATCTAAAGGCAGACAATGAACACAAAGTTTTGTCTCTCTATTCACTATCAGGTTTTAATAGAAATTGATGAATTCAGCCATATCATAATGATATTGTTTTTATTGAGGTAACAATGGTTTACAAGATTGTACATGATTTTAGGTTCATAAAATACTTGATAACTGGAATATTTTTCTTTCCATCCGAATGACATGATCAGTTGCAGGCAAAAACAACTGATTACTAACTACCTTAGTTTATTGTTTGTTTTAGGATGTCTGAAAATAGAAATTCAATACATCAGAATAATAGGGTCATAAGTATGCTTAAATATAAAGTAGCTCATGATGACTGAGAAATCTGCAGTCTCACCATCTTCAGAATAGTGATCTAGTTAACGATAACTATCAGTAGGGGGGACTCTAGTTTAATCAAAATTTCATTATAAAATATGAAATTTACAGCTCTAGAGTTGGCTTCTCAATTGGGCTAGGCTAAGTGCCACCACACCAATAAATTCCAGACATTCATCAATTTATACTTTGGGTTGAATTACTGGGGTTATGAGGGTGGTGTCAAGACTGACAATCTGAAAATATAAAACTTTCAAAAGCAAAAAACAAAAAGGGAAAAGTAGAGGAAATAGGTGATGTTAACGACTATGTTTGCATTCATAATACGTCAAGCTTTCAACTCCCATATGGTATCTGTGTGCTAATCTCTGGAACTCTAGTTATCTATACAGGCCAAAGGATGTCATGCTAGCACCACTAGCATAAATCAAGGGTCTGATGTATGGAGGTGAACTGGCTCAACCTCAGTATAAGCACAAAACAGAGGAAAAGAGCAATTGACTCAATCTTCAAGAACTCTAGTTCTCTCCATCTCTGAGACTATTAGGCAATGACATTTACTAAACAGTTATTAAATCCAGAATGCCAAACTAATGAGATACTGAGGAATTTTCTCCTCATTCAAGGACCAATGCAAATACCAGAGTGTCTCTATAACCAGACACAATTCTTCCTCTTCGTGATTTTACCATGTTTTAGTCGTTCACACTTCACACTTTGTTTTTAATAGTGAGTGCCCAACTGACCACGCTGCTCCTTAATAAAACTCTCATGGTAATCTCTTAGTAGCTATTATGCACTAAGATCTAGCATTATGCTTGGTATACAGAGGGCCGTCAATACATGTGCACGAAATTAATCGAATAAATTAGGATGAATGCTACGAAATGAAAGAATTCAGAGTACCAGAACCCTGTTACCCACAAATAAAGCATTCTTACGAAAACTTTCCTAAGACGAAATGGCGGTAAAGACTCAATTATTCACTTCTGTACACATTTTTTTAGCATTCCTAAGCCCCAAAAACTAACCTATCAAATAACATATAAAACTACAAATGACACTAACAAGTGATAAAAGCAGGTTTCATAGGATAAATAAACCACCTGCGGAAGGTATATCCAGAGAACAGCGCACAGCCACCAGGTTCCCGCTCAGCCGCTGATCCCATGCAAATGCTCCAAATGCTCCACTCTAGCTTCACTTTGCGACAGGTGTCGTAAAAGTGGAAATTAACTTGGGATTCCTTTCGACTCTAGCGAAAACGGGCACCCATGCCGTCTTCCTTAAAAGCTAAATGATGCCTGGAGAACTTGGAAAAAGAAAGTGGGGATGGAGCCCGTACGTGAAACAATCATTGCAGGCAGTTTGTTTTATCATCTGGGCTTCAGAGTATATAGTGATTGTTGTATCTTTATATGTGACTGTGAGCCATGAATGAAAGTGCTTATAATCCAGCTGGGGTTAAAAAAAGAGAGATTGCTACAATGCTTACATGTTCTTCAGATCAACATGCCCAGTGTTTCCTTCACAACCTCTGAAGGCACAGAACTTGCTGCGAAACACAATAAAGTGGGCCCCCTTACCTTGCTGAAGGTTGTTTGCCTGGCCCCACAATAACTGTGTGACCCCCAACCAAAGTTGTGCATGGGCAAAAGAAGGAAGTGATCCACAGGGAACATTTTTAAATACGGGAAGAAGATTCATAGGATCCAATAATATTTCCCCATAACTATTTTAATTAAAGCCCCACTACAAGAATTGATTCCTGTGCTGAAAATTGCCTTGACCATTTTAAAATGCAATTGTTCCCTGGGGGGCATTCCATTGAGTTCCCACCACCTAGATTGTGTTTGTGTTGGTGTTTATCAGACTACCGAGTGTCAGCTCTAGCAGGAACTGAGACAGGGTGAGGATTCTGGTTCCTAATATGGGAAAGGAAGTACAGAGAGGGGGAGAACAAATAGAAATGCAGAGACAGGTAGCCAGGAAGCTCTACCATTCTACATACTACATTTCTGGGCCTGCTCAACAACCCATCCAGGTGGCTTTCTTACATATTTCCTGCTATTGCTTCCCCTGCTCCCCATACCTTATCAGTACTATTACTCCCCTTGAAATGATGGCTAATCAATTTTTTGTGGGGGGGGATTATTTTCTCCCACAAGCCCTCAGAATCTTCTTCATCTGCTAGGCTACATGTGCTAGCCATTGTGATTCGGACCAGGTGCTATGCAACAAAAAGTGACCTTAGCTTTTTCCCTACATATTAAAAGCCATGCCCACCAAGAAAGTTTGAAAACCCTGTTACATAGCCTTGGGAGAGAATAGCCTG
The DNA here is from genome assembly GCA_004024945.1 of Uropsilus gracilis. Classification (NCBI taxonomy): domain Eukaryota; kingdom Metazoa; phylum Chordata; class Mammalia; order Eulipotyphla; family Talpidae; genus Uropsilus; species Uropsilus gracilis. Next base: position 10,558 of record PVHY01025079.1, on the reverse strand, counting down.
ATTAATCCAGCAAGAAAGCAGTCAACTGAATGCACACAGACCCAGGGCAAGGAGCAGAGGGGTCATCCCAAACCAACCCTGCTGCCCCCTTTCTCCCTTAACAAAGCAGGCAACCATCATCTTCCAGAGGACATTGGAAAGACACCAAACCCTGAAAGTCAACAGGTAGTAATTCAATACTTAAAAACTTTACTCTGGGTCAGAGCTTAAATAAGGGCAAACAACTGTATGATTTCCCTGGTTCTTTTGGGCAGAAAGTATCTAAAGCAACAGGGAACAGATTGCAGAGGAGTCCTTCTAGGAAGCTCACCAGTTGTGAAGCAAGGAATTAGAATTGAGGGGATCCCTGTCGCCACTGTTTTTGTCACTTTGAAGCTGGGACCCCAATATGGACAATATTAAAATTTAGGCACTGATGCCATTAGCTGTGTCTGAAAAACACAGAGGTAAAAGATGACCTAAACAAGTTAAGGGTACTGACCTGAAAGGGTACTCTTACTTTGTTGCAAACCCCAGGTGGGGAAGAGGAAATATATCACCTAGAGGGTATGGTATGCAGAGGGAAATTGGAGCCTTTGGCTTTGAGGAGAAGAGAGGGAGGAGGAGAGGGAGGGAGTGAGCAGAGACTAGAGGCAGAGACTTTTGGAGAGAATCATGAGAATGGCAGGTGGGTAAAGAGCCCAAGTGACAAGACTGGGCAGAAGTGCCTTGGAAGAGTGAGCTGGTGGTAGCCATGGTGACCTGTAGAGAGTACCCAGTGTGGAGAATATGGCATTGTAGCCAGGTGGCATAGTGAGATGGTACCTGGAGATGACCAGGGATTTGGAAAGCTGATTTGTGCATCAGCAATATTGTGATTGAAGTGTAAAGAGAAGCGAAGCAGCTCAGAATGTGGAGAGAAAAGAAGCAAAGAGAAGATGTTGGAAAAAAGACTGAACCTTGAGTTTGCCTGCCTCAGGTTTGGAGGGGCAACATCATGGACCCTTGTCTTTGGGACCTTTGGGACTGAAAATGGTGACTGGGGTAAGAAAACTGATCCCTTGTGGCACTGAGGACTTTTTGTTTTCCTTGTAAATAAACCCTGATGTTAAACTGCATTTTGACTGGCAACTTATACATGTGGGTGGTACAAACGTGGGGGAACCTGGGTGGCAGAGGTCACATTACAAATGTAGCTTGTTGGCTGAAGGCATCTGCCCTTTTTAACCCAATTTCAATTTTATTGATTGACAAAACAAATCCATTCCTTCGTCGTCTTTATTTATTTATTTTTTTTTTTTTTGAGACTAGGTCTCGCAATTTTTGCCCATGGAACCGCAGGCTCTCGTTGCCCGGGGTACCACAGACTCAAGCAATCTCCAACCTCAGCTTCCCAGGTAGCTGGGATTACAAGCGCGCGCCACCACGCCCAGCTATTTTTTGGAACTAGGTCTCACTACGGGCCCCAGGCAGGACTCGAACCGCAATCCCTAGCCCCAGCCACTTCATAGGCTGAAGCTTACAGGCACGAGCCACCGTGCCCGGCCTTCCTTCATCATCTTTATACTCCCTAGTTCCATTAAAGAGAATTATTGCTCCACTTTTCTGTGAAGTAGTGGAACTGGACCTTACCCTTATAAGGTTGCTGTCGCTGGCAGGAACATGGCCCCCACCAGCCTCCTTTTCCAGTTTTCACCGCTGTTTCTTCCCGCCAGCACCAACACCTCACCCAATCAGCCATAGTCACATCTACATAAAACACTCCCATCAACACCTCTCTATATAAGTGAGCTCCAAACTCAGTAAAACTGAACTTCTCTGGTGATTAACTTTGACCTACAGCTCGTGTCTTTCTTACATTGGTGCCAAAATCCAGGAGGGGTTACTTCTTACCAAAACCCCCCTTCGCCCCACCTGGTCAACACTCTCCACCTTTGTCCACCTTCTTGAACGCTGGCTACCCTCCACCCACCATCACCCAGTGAGTATCCCATCCCCAAGAGGCTGCAAACCTCCACCTGGCTATCTCAAGGAACCTGACCTTGATCATCCAGCAGCTCCCTGACACCGATTGTGGGGGAAGACCTCATCCCACCTCGGCCTTCATGGCCTGGTGGACTTCCAAAAGCCTCCTCCAGGCCCCATTTTGCCACTGATCCTCTCTCCCTCTTGGAGTCACTCGGGGGGAGAATAGACACCCCCTCCTTTCCTTTGTCCTCTACCTTCTCCCTTTCCCATTTCCGTTACACTTTCCACTTCCTCCTCCACCAAAACCTAGCACTAGGTTCTGCGTGACCACAATTAAAGGACTACCCGGTCCTTCTCTATGGAGAAAAGTCTTTGGGTGACGACCCATCTACTTTCTCTGTCCTGCTCTCCTGACCCTTGTGAACGATTGGTATATCTTGGCCTCATTGGCCTAAGTGGGACACTTGTTCACCACAGCCCAGTCTGGAGATTTCTTCTTTTCACCACCTTTCTTTCTCTCAACCTCAACACATTCTTTTCTCCACTATGGGGGCGGCTCCTTCACTCCCCAGCGACTCCCCCCTGAAGTGTCTCCTCCTCAATCTCCACCATCTCTCCCTCACTCCCAATATCAAACCCAAGTTACTGACCAAACTTTGCACCCAAGATTGGCCCTTCTATCCTCTAGACAACCACACACGTTGGTCCCAGAAGGGTCATTGGCTCCTCAGATCCTTCATGATCCTCACAACTATTGCTAGCGCTCAAGAAGGTGAAAGGAGATTCCCTACATCGAGGCCTTTAGTTATCTCTGGTCTCAGCCTGATCTGTGTTCTTCCTGTAGTCCTCCACAGGTTCTCCTGGCATGTAAACCTCCTCCCACCCCCACTCCCAACCCCACCTTCGAGCCGGCAGACAAACCTCCTGCTTACCATCATGAGCTCTCCGAGTCCTCCTCATCATCACCCTCTTCCGCCACTCCTTCTAATACAGTCTCACCCTCCTCCTCCCTTCCTGTCCCATTTAGAATTCTTTGACTGCCTTACAAAGGCTCTTCTCCCATTCACCAACCTAGACCCTGAAACCCCAGATATCCAACACGTCCTCATGACCTAATTTCTTTCCCAAAGCTACCGTGACATCAGGGACAAGTCAAAAAAGCTTAAACAGGGCCCTGCTACCCCTCAGACCAAAATCCTGGCCACCGCCTCTAAGGTGTACCATAACCATGATGAGGAGGCTGAATGCCACACATACCAGCGGTTGGAGAAGGCCAGAGTAACCAATTCCAGATGCTCGCCCATGTCCTTCAGGGAGCCCCAGCGGGTCGACACCGTCTACCAGCCAGCTCCCTCCAACCCCGTGCGTGCTTCAAGTGTGGAAAAATGGTCCATTGGTCTAAGGAATGCCCAAATCCTCACAAGCCCACCAAGTCGTGCCCCAAGTGTCAGCAATTGGGCCACTGGGGGTCAGACTGTCCCATTTCCCAAAAGGGAGGTGTGGCCGGCTCCCCCCCACCCCCAGTCCTTGCCCTCGCACAAACTGACGGCGCTCTGGGCTCTCCTCCCCGGCCATGGCCATCAACCGCCAGGAATCCAGGATGGCACTTCAGGTGGACGGGCAGTGTGTCAGTTTCCTTCTCGACACTGGGGCCACCTTTTCGGTCTTGAGGGAGTTCTGGGGTCCTGCGCTGCCTTCCACTTCTCCCATTGTTGGGGTAGGAGGGAAAACCATTCTTCCCGTGAGAACTCCTCTCTCTTGCTCCACTGACAACTTTCCTTTCTCCCATTCTTTCCTTGTCATGCCACAGTATCCTGTTCCCCTTCTGGGCAGGGACACTCTTTCTCTCCTTAAAGCCACTATCTCTATCTCTCCCCCATCCTCGCCCACACCCTACCTTATCTTAGCAATCATGGACGAAAAACTAGCCCTTACCCTCGACCCCACCAACTCCGCCAATCTTGCCTCTGTATGCCTTGCCCTATACCCACAATATCCTCTTCCACCCCACCTGGTCAACCCCGTCGTCTGAGACATCCACACCCCTGCCACCGTCACATGTGCCCCCATCCATATTCACCTCAAAGACTCTACTACCTCCCCTAACCAACCCCAGTGTCCCCCATCCACCACTGCCCTCCTGGGTCTGCAACCCATCTTGCGAGATCACTTATCCAAGGGGTACCTTCGACCAGCCCACTTCCCATTTAATACTCCCATCTTGGCAGTCAAAAAGCCCAATGAATCCTACCGCCTTGTCTAAGACCTCTGTCTCATAAACTCGTCAGTTATTCCCATCCACCCCCTGGTTCCCAGCCCCAATACGCTCCTCTCACAAATTCCCACCTCAGCTACCCACTTTTCAGTTATCAACCTCAAGGATGCCTTTTCTTCCATTCCCTGGGCGCCTGACTCACAGAATATTTTTACCTTTACTTGGACTGACCCGCTCACCCGCCACACGCAACAACTCAACTGGACGGTCCTTCCCCAGGGTTTCCCCGATAGCCCCCACCTCTTAGACCAGACCCTTGCCTCTGATCTGACAGACTTCCCTGACTCTACCCTCCTCCAATATGTTGATGCCCTTCTTCTTTGCAGCCCTTCTCTGGCCATCTCCCAACAGGATACCATAGCCCTTCTTAGCTACCTAGGCAGTAGGGGCTATCAGGCCTCCCCTCACAAAGTTCAACTGTCTTCCCCTACTGTGACCTATCTCAGCCCCTCCATTTTTCACGGGCTCAAGTCTATTATGTCAATCGAAAAAAACCTATTAGCTCCCTTCCCATGCCCAAGACCAAGGCTCAGGTTTTGTCCTTTCTGGGCCTCGCTGGGTATTTCCGGGCCTGGGTCCCTAATTTCTCACTTCTGACTCATCCCCTTTATGACCTTGCCAAAGGCTCTGTAAGCAAGCCCCTGCTGTCCCCTGCCTGAAAAACATTTCTTATTCTGTAGTGAGCCCTCACCAAGGCCCCCGGTCCTTCATTTGCCAGACTTTTCCAAGCCTTTTCTACTCTTTGTCCACGACAAGGATGGTTAAGCCCTCAGGGTTCTTGGCAAAATGTTGGCCCATCCTTTGCTCCCGTTGCCGACCTGTCCAGGCAACTAGACCCCACTGTACAGGGGTGGGCTCCCTGCCTGCATGCTCTAGCCACCTGCCACCTCCTTCACAAGGAGGTCCAGAAGCTCATCTTGGGGTCTCCCCTCACTGTACTAGCCCCTCATCAGCTCAATGATCTCCTTGCCTACAAAGGGCTACAGTCCCTGCCGCCTTCCAGGGTACTTGCCCTCCTGGTTTCCTTCCTCGAAAACCCTACCGTTTCACTTCAGGCCTGCTCCCCTTTAAATCCTGCTTCCCTACTTCCTGTTGACAGTCTGTCCACCCCTACTCATGACTGTTTGGGGCGTTCCTCCCTTGTCCTGCCACCATTTCTGAAGGCCCTCTGCCCAACTTTGACCTCACTTGGTTCACTGATGGCAGCTCATTTGTGCTAGAGGGTGTTTAGGTGGCAAGGTACACCATTGTCTTCTTTTCTTCTGTCACTGAGGCCCAGGGCCTCCCTACCAACACCACCAACCAACAGGCCAAATTGCTAGCTGCCACTAGGGCCTGCCAGCTCATGGCTGGCAAATCCCTCACTCTCTACACTGATTCCAAGTACGTCTTCCTACCCTCCTGTCCCACGCGGCTATTTGGAAAGAGTGTGGCCTCCTCACCACCAAAGATACCTCCATTACCAACTCCAATCTCATCACTGGCCTTTTATTTATTTGTTGTTGTTGTTGTTGTTGTTGTTGTTCTTTAGATCACAACCTCTGTGGTTTTTTTGGGATACCTCCTCCTCCCTCCTCCCTCTGGTGCCCCTTCCATTCTCTCAAATCCCACTCTTTGTTGTCTACTAGTTGTGCTAAATCCATTAGTCTCTTTCTTTCTTGTGGCAGTGTTCTTTCACTGGGTGAGAGACTGTGTTGTTGGAATCAGGCAAGCCTTGCTGGTAGGTTTTCAGTCTTAAGTTTGCGTTGGGTGGCCATTTGTATTCATTTGTGATCTGTCCATGTTTTCTTGCTGCAGGCCGTCTTTTCCAATCCCATCTCCATTGCTTTGCTGCTTTACTTTACAGCTCTGGTGTCAGATTTAGGGGGTCTCTCCCCCAACCATCACTGGCCTGTTAAACGCCTCAAGACTGCCCACAAATTTAGGGGTTGTCCACTGTAAGCCCCACCAGTCTGACTCCTCCCCAATCACAATGGACAACTCCTGGGTGTACCAGGCTGCCTGGTCCACTGCCCTTCTCTCTAAGACTTCCCAGATCCTTCTACTTGTCTCATCTGATCCTCCGGAAAACGACTCCCAGGGTACATGCTACCAACTCTTCCACTTCCTTCACTCTCTTTTCCACTCCAGTTCTCAAAGTCTACGGGTCTTTCTCCAATCCTTCTTCTCTATAACTCCAGACAATGACTCCTTTTTATGCTCCTTCTCAGCAACCTGTCAGGTCTGCCAATGCACCAACCCTAATACACCATTACTGCCAAAACCGTTCCCTGCTCACCAGACTCGGGGCCATGTTCCTGCGGCCGACTGGCAGGTTGACTTCACCAACAGGCCCCAGGTCAATCGCATTGTTTCTCCTGGTGCTGGTTGACACTTTCTCCGGGTGGGTTGAAGCTTTTCCCACCTCTAATAAATGTGGCAAACCTCTTCCTCACACATATTATTTCCTGGTTTGGCATCCCATCCTCCATTCAGTCTGACAATGGTCCCAAATTCACTTTCCAGGTCACCCAAACTCTCTCTTGGGCTCTGTCCATTTCCTGGCACTTCCACTGTCCATACCGCCCCCAAGTCTCCAGGAGGGTTAAACGAATAAACAGGTCCCTCAAGGACATGTTGACCAAACTCCCCATGGAACTTAGCCTAGATTGGACCAAGGTCCTTTTCCTGGCCCTCCTCGGCCTATGCACCCTACCCAAGAAACCTTCCCTCCTCTCCCCTTTTGAGGTCATGTATGGTCTTCCCCTCCTTCCTCTGGGACTGTCACCTGCTCCTTGGTCGCTGCCCAATAAGTATGCCCTCCCCCTCCTGTTCCACCTTCGCTGTAAGTCCTGAAAATACCAGCACTGTCTCCTTCCTGACCCTGCTCTCTTCCAAAATCCTTCCTTCCTATTCCCTGGACATGCTGTTTACTACTGCCCACCACTGACCGTGACCTTCTCAAGCCAAAATGGGAGGGCCCTGCAGAGGTTGTTCTCTGCACCCCCATGGCGGCCAAGCTCCATCTCCCCCACAACCATCTCACCCCTTGGATTCATATTTCCAGGCTAAAGCCCACCTCCACCCTGAGGATCACCACCTCGGAGACAACGCAAAAGAGCCTTCCAACTCCTCCCCCTTATATTCTTGCTCTCCCACTCCTGATAACCCTCTCCTTCTTTGCCCCCAACAGTTCCCGCAGGATGGCACACCCTAACTTACTCCCTCACCTCCTCCTATCTCTTCATCTAATCCTCGCCACTGCCTCTGCCTCCCCCTATGTGTAGAGGTTCAAGGTTTGCCAGATTTATACACTGAACTACACCAAAATCACTAATCTTGCGGCCATGTCCAATTGTCCCCTCAACGGTTCTCTCAGGCGGTCACTATCGCTTTCCCTCCCTCCACCAAGCTCCTGTCCCAGGCCACCCGCCCTTACCTTGGTTTTCTCCATGATCAATCAAAACCTTACTGAAAGATATGGCCTGACACCATGTACACGCATGTTCATTGCAGCCCTGTTTACAGTTGCAAAGAATTGGAAACAAACCAAATGCCCCCAAACGGATGATTGGCTAAAAAAAATGTGGTACATATACACAATGGAATACTACGCATCCATCAAGGAGGACAAACACATGTCATTCGCAACAACCTGGATGGAACTAGAAAGACTCATATTAGCAGAAATAAGCCAAAAAGAAAAAGAGAAATACAGAATGGTCTCATTAGGGAAAAACCAAACAAACAAATGAAAAATGAAAACAACCAATGGGACTGAACCATGGAATGAGAGAGGAGGAGGGGGAAGAAGACAGGGGAGGTGAAGAGCACAAAAGATCAGGATAGTTAACAAATGTTAGTGAAGTGGGAAAGCCCCGGGGTAAAAAAAATAAAATAAAATAAAATAAAACAACAACAACAACAAAAAACCACACACACCATATATCGGAAGAGAACAGGCCAAACAACCAACAGCTAAACATCAACTTAACCAAACAACAATTTGCAGAAAAATGGGAGGAGTGACTGAAGGGGGGATACAGAAGGGAGATATGGAGGGAGGAGGAAGGGGGATACAGAGGGGGATATGGAGAGAGGAGGAGGGATCAATTAATGCACAATTGTAACAAATCAATAAAATGAATTAAAATAAAATAAAATGTGGTTTCTGCCAAAAAAAAAAAAGGAAATGGCCACAGGAAATAAAGAGACTAATGGATTTAGCACAAATAGTAAACAACAAAGAATGGAACTTGAGAGAAAGGAAGGGGCACCAGAGGAGGAGGGAGAGGGAGTTTTCCAAAAAAAAACACAGAGATTGTGATCTAAAGAACAAAATAAATTAAAAATAAAAATAATAATTTGAAAAAAAAAAAAAGATATGGCCTGACACCTATGGAGGGTGCCCGTACTGGTCATGCAGAATCCATGATGCGTTCCTGGGCCTAGTCAGTGTGGGGTCTCTTCGGTTCCATCCGAAAAATGGCTCCTGCAGCCTCACCATCCCGGATACCTGGGATCCCGTTGGGCTTCTGGGGTCATTGCAAAGTTTTACTGTAATTCCTACTCATCCACTCCTTGCGGGGAGTTGTCTTCAGGGAATATGTCTCCCTTGGCACCCAGTTCTCCCATATCTCCAACATCCAGGCTTCCTAACACATCATTCTCTCTGCCCTCGAGGGGAAGCCCAAGGCTCCCTCTCTGCAGGACAGCTCCCTCTACACCTGGTCTCAAACCATCAGAGACACCATCGCCTTCTTAAATGCTAACTCTCCAACCACTGCTCCAACCGTTTTTTTTTTTTAATTTTTAATTTTATTTCTAAATTCTTATAAATTCTTACATAAGGTTACTGGCATGCCTTCCCTCCTCCACCCCCCATCCCCTTGTATTCACTCAGTCTCTCAGTTTCCACTCTCATTGTTCTTTTTTGGTTTAGTTGGGTTCATTGGTCCTTTTCTAGCCAACTGTTTCTTAAGTGCCTTTGTTTCTTGCCTGACCCCTACTGGCTGCTGTCCCTGTCTATGTCTCCCCAACCTATAACCTCTCACATCCCTCTTCCCCAGTAGACCCCTTAACCAATGTCCCCTGTGGGAACCTGAGAAAAACACTACTCTCATTCCTCAGGCTTGCGTTCTCACCAACCTCTCATTTGCAACAGCCAACTGCTTGTATAACCTCACCTTCTCTGACATTTTTCACTCACAGCCGGGCATTTCTTCTGGTGTGATGGTATAGTTACCAATGTCTTGTTGCCCAACAACATGGCCTCTTGCCTTGCTGCACCTTCTGTCCACCCTGCACCACTACAGGTGGGCCATGTTTCTTCCCGTTCTCCTGGGCATCTCCCTGACCTCCACCATCACCAGCACCGGCATGGTGGGCAGAGCTCTTGAGCACTCCCTCTGGGCCGTTGATGACATCAATTCCAGATTAGAGAGCGCCCTTAGCTCTACAGCTAAATCCTTAGCCTCCCTCCAAAAATAGGTCATGTCACTTGCCCAAGTCACCCTCCAAAACCGCAGAGCCTTAGACCTTTTAACAGCTGAAAAAGGGGGAACGTGTCTCTTCCTTCAGGAAGAGTGTTGTTACTATATTAACGAATCGGGTATAGTGGAACAAAACATCCTTAAGCTCAACAACTTGACCTCTGAACTTCATAAAACCCAGGCACATGCCCTGTTTCCCCCTTGGTGGCCATCTTCCCTGGCAACTTGGGTCTGGCCTCTTCTTAGGCCCCTCATTACTGTCTTTATCACTTGCCTTTTTCTCCCCTGCCTCATAAAATTCTTTCAGACCCAACTGGGAAGACTCACTAACTGAACTTTTAACCAGCTTCTCCTCAGAAATTACCAGCTTCTAGCCACTGATGGAGCCAGAACCTCATCCAGGGAACAGCTCACCACCACCTGCTGACAACTCGATCAAGACAGCCTGGAACACCTTCCGCACAGCTCTTCGCAGGATGACTCCTGGCTGGTGCCGCCCACGCGTTGTGCCTCCGAATGGTTCAAAATCATTCGGGACTTGTGGTTCCAGGGCATCTTTCTACACCACTCTCCTAAACAAATCTTCTCTTTTGCTGCCCTCTTCTGGGGATTAGCAACCGCCTTCCTCCCCCCACCTCTTCCCTTCACAGCTGCCCCCCTCTCAGCAGGAAGCAGCCGGAGAAAGTATGACCCCTTGCCATACCAAAACAAAAAGGGAGGAATATAAGGTTGCTGTCCCCAGCCGGGCATGGTGGCGTGTGCTTGTAAGCGACAGTTTATGGAGTCGCACCAGGGTCTGGTGATTGCAGTTTGAGTCCTGCCCGAGCAACACAGCAAGACCTAGTCCCAAAAAATAGCGGGGTGT
>PVHY01025078.1:0-18830 GCA_004024945.1 Uropsilus gracilis | reverse complement strand
AAACAAAAGGCACTGTACATGAATTTTCTTTTATTTAAAAAAAAAAAATGGGATGACTGACCTAGAGCTTCCTGGAAACAAAAGCAGGGTTATCTGTGATTAAGCAAAGGAGACTACAAGATATTTGGCAGGAAGGATAAAGGGTTGGGTTGTTACTTATCAAAGGAATATTTGCTGTTGGCCTTAGTATAATAATGTTAATGAGATTATTAGGTGGGGGAGATTTTCAATAAATAATTGATAAGGATTAGAAAGTGACTTTTCTGCAAATAAACTTCCGAATAATTAATATTCATGGACTCTGTTTGTCAACAGAAAAATGTAAATGAAGAACCAGTCCCATCAGCAGACACTTGTCCTGAAGGACATCTGTAAGATAAGGGTTAAAGAGAGAGAAGAGCTGGATCCTGAGCTGTTGCCCCAGATTCCAGCCTTGTGCATGTCCATACAACTTTTCACATCTCTACATACACATTTTCCAGTTTCTGTCTTCCTCTCAAAGGATCTCTGAAATGCAGGTTCTTAATAGATTGCCCATTGCAAGGTATGAAAGACAGGAGGAGGTAAGAGAGAAGGCAAACTGGCTAGTGTATAAGCAGTATAGTGAAAGTCACATTTATTTCTTATTTATAATCTCCATGCACACTCTGGGTAATAGATGATGCCGCTCATCAGTACTTTAACTTCAAAGCAGAAAGAAGGCATGGATGACAGAGCCGGGAGCGGGGATACAGAGCTACTAACAACAAGAGGAAAAATGCCTGTTTACGGGATTGCATTTGTTAGCACTCTCTTCAGATATTGTTCCCCCAGGAATAGCGGGAATATGTGCAGTGCGAACAATGATTTAACATCTGAAAATGGTACTTAAAGAGTTTCTGTCTGGTAGTAATGTGATGAAGGCTTCTGAAGGGAACCTGGGGACTTCATTTCTTCTATTTATCTATATGTCTCTCTGGTTTTAGTCAAAGGTAATTGCATATTTAACCCCTCTAATAGCTTTAACCCTCAAGGTGCCAACTTCTTACCCTGTATGAAATTTGCTTATATCCCAGAAGAGGTAGACTTTGGGATTCCCTTACCAAAAATTTGTTAAATTTGAAAGATGAGAGAGAGAAAGAGAGGTGAGAAAGGGAGAGGGGGGGCACAGGTGAGTGGAAGGATTGATGAATGGATAGAAGTCGTTTTTTATGTTGATTTCATCATGACTTGAATTTAGAAGGAAGAAAGGCACTGCAGAGCCAAGAGAAGTCATAGACGGACCCTAAATCAGGAGTATAAATTTGCCGCTTGCCTCAGCAATATGGTTTTCTCAACTAGTGGTCGTTCTGGGAGGCTGCTTAACAGCTCATGCAAAACATATTAACACAAATCACATAATTATATCAAAATCCTAAATTCCTCAAAGATGCAAAAATGATTTTCAGCTAAGAACACACAAGTAATAAAACATTCCATAGTCAAAGGAAGCACACTCTAAAGCAACGATGAGACTGGATCAGCAACTTTCACAGTTTATTTTCATGGTATTTAAATTATGATACCAGTGGGTATTTTTAATTAGTGTGCACTTGTCTACATAAGCCATGTTGGCAAATTTGACTCATTCATACAGTAGTTGCTGTAAAAGAGGCCAGCACAGCCTGCAGGAATTAAAATTAAAAGTTTCTGCAAGCTGTTGTCGACATGACCATATCTCATTAACTTTAAAAATGGAGATTATTTGCCTGAAAGCTTGATTTGACTAGCAGTAATCAAATATTAGGCTTAACTGAGTGAAGGGTGGGGGGAGCGCCATTGTTGTGATATATACCACTAAGTGTTTCGCAGTTCACTTTAAATAGCAGTATAAGATTTTTGTTTTGACAAAAGAGATAGGAAAGAGAAACACAGACATATGGCCTCAAAAGTATTATTAGGATGGTTTTATTTTAGATTAAGACTCATTATTTACTAAGTTTGCCGAAGACAAATACGATTGTGCTGATTACTGATTCTTCTCTCGTTAAGGAGCCAGCTTAATTATCTGGAGTAGCTTCCTCTGCTTGATCAAAGTTTAAGTATTGGAAATGGGGCCTCTCTCATGATTATCTCTTCTTTTTATGACTGGTAAATTGGCATGAACCTTAAAGTTGTACACTGGACTCATATTGTTTTAGCTTAATATGATGAAGAAGGTTGCAAGATTGTACATAGAATGAATCAAAATAGAAGAACCCCTTTCTTATCTCATCTGCTCTCTAAATAGCTTGTTCTTTGGACCAGGTATCTGAACAAAAAATCTTTTTGCCTGTAATTAAGGAGTCTAATGTTGAGATCCTAAAGTTGCTGAAATATGGTAGACACGGTTGGATTTTAGATCTTATATATATTTTCATGTACACAAAGGAATATTTGCAACGCATAAATGTAAATTGTAAAATGAAGATGCATGGGGGTTGGAGGAGAGGAAAGAAAAAAAGGTGCAGTTAAACAAAAGACTGAAGATAAAGTCTTAGGCTTTTTTATGTCTTTGAACTGAGAACATGTTCTGCATTTTACTAAAGGAACATGAGGGTAGAATGTAAGTAACTGGTTTTTGCATTAGGCTCTCCCTGGAGGTAGCAGAAAAATATCATGTCCCTGCATGAAATGTGAATGTGAAATCTACCAGAAAGAAATATTTATGACCATTTTATGCTTGATTAGGCTTGGATGACATCTGTTAGAAGACAGGGACTGGACAAAGAGAGAGACGCTCCAGGGCAAATGTTAACGGAGTTGTTTAGACGGCGCTGGGGCAGAGGCGTCCATTTACTGCCGGGCAAAACACAGGAATTGTGTTAGCTGGAGTACAGCTGACAGGGCTCCTCTGTGATGAAGACACTGTAAACTGACTCCATGAAATAGTCAAATACAGCTGTTGTTCCTCACTGCACTGCCTGCGTTTATGGGCAGGTATCTAGGCAAACCCCTCATTTAGTGACTTGCAGGAACCAGCACCTTAATAAAGTTACACAAATGTGACTCAGCTATGAAAAGAAAGTCTGGTCACTCTTTCAAGTGGTTTCACAGTTTCCTGCTGTACAGACTTCAGGGTATCAGGAAACTCTTTTGTATTTCTTCCTGAAGGGAGAATTTACCCCTTTGCCTCCCTGTCCTTCTACCACCTACATTTCTTAGTATAAATCACCCTCTTACAAAAAAACACAAACCACCATAGCCGTAGTCCTCTCAGTTCTATAGAAGCATGTCATCACTTTAAACTGCAAATGTTTACCTGAAAAAGAAAAAGTTTTCCAACTCTGGCAAATATTTTATCAGTTGTTAAGCATTTTAGTGTTCAACTAAGTGCTGTTTGTTGCTAAAATGGCTGTACTGAGAGTGGAGGTATGAGCAGTTATTTCTTTCTGGTTCTTTTCCCAGCTTCTTTTCCTGTAAATTTTCTCTGTCTGGAATGCTGATGGGAAATGTTATTTTGTTTTTGTTTGCAGCAGTTCTGTTGTTTTGATTTTGTCTGAGTGGTATGGAAAACAGTACGTCACTTAGAGTGGGTGTTTTGTCTACCGGCCATTTGGCCATTGCACATATATTTCTCATACTTATTACATGATGACAAGGGAACCAAAAAGGCACAATTTTCCAGTTGAATTTTTCTTTCCAGTTTAATAATAGTGAAAAAAGAAAACAAAGTTAATAGATTTAGCAGTTTGATGGTACTCATGATGTGATAGCTACCTTTAAGTAGGTTTTTTCCATTCGTTGTGGTTAAGGAGCTATGGGCGAAGGTCAGATGAATGCATATATCAGTTACTGTAATAAACTGTGTGTAGATAGCATTTCATATTTTATATAGAATTGTGAAAAGTTGTAATATAAGTAGGAAAATTCATAAAAGAATAATAAACATTTTGACATCATTCCTATGATTAACTTGGGGTACTGTTGCCATGATTTTGGGCTGCATGTAATCTAACCTCTACCAATACATGTATTTTAATTAGAATGAATCGAAATGAAAATTGGAAGAAAACCTGGAAAACAAATCTCAAAGAATAACTTAAGACTGTTTACTGGCTCAGTCTGGACATGCATTATCTGAAATGATTTTCATATTTTCAATGTTAAGGAACATATTGAGTATAGAAAGATGTTAGCTCTATAAGTAAGTAATTTTTGGTGTAGTACAAAAGTATGAAGTGGAAACGATGATTAATTTTTCAATTTCTCTCTGCAGATATCTAATCATTGTACCCCTGCACTGCCAAAGGCTCCCATTAAAGATTTAAAATGCAAGAGGAAGGTAGAATCCAAAAGATAGGATTTGGGATTAAATAATGTAGAATAACTGCAGGGCAGTCGCAAAGTAAAAGCTGTTGGCACAAGAAGAGATTCTCGTCAGTCTTTTTGTTGAGATCCACTTAAAATACTGACACCAAGTTATTTTATACACAATTGCATAGATGTGATACTAATAAAATCATAACACTGATTAAATTATAAAGACATGTTTTTGTCTTGCAGACATCATCTTATGCCAATTAATAATAGTAAAAACAGCAGATTCTCAGATGCACTCTGCAGAGTTGCATGTTCTCCCTATTTTCAATATTGGTCTCTGGTAAAGGATTTTATTGTCTTGTTACCTTAAATACATGTTGCTTTTTCCTTGAGGATTTGAAATGGGGAAATGCAGTGTTTGGGGGTTACTTGTGTTTGTACAGTGTTTTTTTCTTCAAATCAAGGGAACTTTTATAATCCTGGAAGAGGGGACATCACCACCTCTGTATATAAAAGCTGTCAGTAAGGTCCAGCCGGGCTCCTCTGAGCTCCGTTGTACTGTCTTTATCACTTTGCTCAGTTCCACATAATAACATCTTCATCTGAGATTGCTGTGGCACAGGGGAACTACATTTGTTGATCAAATTTGGCTGGATAACACTGTGATCTCGTATCCTGAAGTGCGGAGATGTGCCTGGAATATGTAAGTGCAAAGCTGGCCTCTTGATTGATTGATTCTGCCTGTCACAGAACAAGATAACCGGATCAGTAAATACTCTGTGCACTTCAACATCATCTCCACAATCAAAAGTGAGGGCATCATGGGGCTGGAAAACACCAGGGCATGATGGGAATGCACACATTTCAGAATGATCATCAGGAACACACGCACACGCACGCACACACGCACACACACAGAAAATTCTTTGTGTGTGGTTTCTTAGAAGAGAATAGCATAAAGAAGAGTGTTTTCTGTGTGTTTAGAATGCTTCCTAGTTATAAAAGTCGAGTTTATTTTGCAGCTGTCATGTTGGAGGTGTTCAGCATTTATCATAAAAAGTTGTTATTCGAGTTTTGTTTACAGAGGAGATTTAGAATGCAGATTAGGAAAGCAGGGCTGGATAAGAGGTCAGTAGTGGTCTCAAGCACAAAAGGAGCTTGCACCCAAGATTTGCTCCTATTAAAATAAACTTTTTGTTTAAACAGATGGGCCAAACACATGTAAACAACTTGTTTAAACTTTTACTAAATTCCCAGGGAGTGCCTTTCAAAATTAGTATGGGTTGCCAAATTTAGTGTTTAATTGCACAGAGTTCAAGAAAAGTTTAAAGAACGGAACTGTGTGAGTCTTTGGGAGATGGAGCAATGACAGGTCACCAGGTGTCATACATTATTCATGTTGCCTTGATGGATCTCTTGCAGCCACTTGTCAGGAGCTCCCTTACACTGCCTCTCCTCTATTGTCTTTTCCTACCATAAGACTCTGAACCCCTTGATGGGCCGCATTGTCTTTTCATCTTGTGTCTGGACTCTCAGCTCCCCAGAACCTACTCAACACTAGACTTCATGGTACACAGCCTACAGCATATGGCAAGTGAGTGAAGGAGGAACCACGCGCTGAGCTCTCTCTCCAACCATTTTCCAAGTAAATATTTCTGAGAATCCATTGGTTTCCAGAATCTGGCTAATATTGTACCGTAACATCTTTCTTTTGGTGGGGAACTTGGTTGGTTTCTTAAAGTCAAAAATTATCCAGTCATCTTGTTCCTGTTTTCTTGTTATTTAAGTGGGAGATTGAGCTCATTTGCTCAAACACATTGCTTCTGTTAACAACAGCTATACACATTTACTTGAAGATAATAGTGCTTCTTATATGCATTAAAATGCAAATTGTTGTGAAAAAAATGCCCCAGACCAGTGACTGATGGAGCCTGACTGCCTAGTTGTCCCCTGTGAATTTTACATAGACCTCCCAGCAGTTCTTGGCATTCCATTTGGCCTTCTGGTAGTGAGGTGCCTCTGGGGTGTGTGAGGGCTGCACCTTTCACACCCCAGTTGAGGCGGGGCTTTTTCCCTGTATGTTTTGGCTGTAGTTAATACTTACCTTCTTCCTCTTGTAGCTTGCCCACATGGGCCACGTGGAAAATTTATGGGTAGGTAGGAGTTAGCACTCATAATAGTCCAGTATCTTCTGTCTGAACAAATTTCTCCCATGGATGCTATATATCAGTCAGACATTTTAGAAATTTTTACATAGCAAAGCTGGCCACAGTGGCGTATGCCTTTAATCCCAGCTACTTGGGATGCTGAGGTTAGGAATTGTCTGAGTCCGTGGGTTCGAGACTACCTCAGGCAACATAGCAAGACCTAGTCTCTAAAATTTAAAAAAATTAATTAATTTTAAAAAATTGCATAGCAAATCCAATTCTTAGACCTTAGACTTAAGAAATTGAGTTAATTCACTTTTGAAATGTCCAGTTAGTCCTTGATTGTTTTTATATGAAATGATTAAAAAGACCTTTTGGCAGAATTAACCTTTCCTAATTTTTTGAATATAAAGAAAGTTTAAATGTTCTTTAAGCAAAAAAAGAAGAAAATATTGTGAGGTGATCATTGTAGAGAAGTCATTCTGGGAAACAGGTTTTGATTTTTTTACCAATAAAAAAAAGTGGCATTCCCTTTCAATTTGGTGAAAGCTATTCCTAGTAACATTTCACAAAATCATTTTCTTTTCAGGGTGTGTTTTATTTCCTTTCCATCTCTTTCAGGAAAGAGAAAGTGTTTTATTGGGTATTTTTGTTTCAGTCCTTGTTTCCATTATTTTTGCCAAAATTCATGGGAGTTCACTTTCCGTTTAAATGCCTGAAATACTCCTTAAAGAATCTGCATTTTGGGTCAACTAGGGAAAAGGCTATGTAAATTGGTTTAAGGAAGAAAAACAGTTGTTACTCTAGTCAAATTAACCACTCACTTTTTCCTTTACTTTGTAATTTTGGAGGCAAATAATTTCAAGTGTAATGGGCCAGAAAAGGGGTGAGGGCTTGAAATTGAAGTTCAAAGGAAATTTGGTGTTTGTCATGTGATAAAACTTATCTTAGTTTTCAAGTGAAGTGAAAAAGCAAGCTTTATTCATTTAAAGAAAGAAATGGGCAATGGATTTGGTATGTGAAGACCCTAAACAGGTGCCTGTGAAAAATCTGCACACTCTTCTTGTGAAGTAGTCTCAACTGAAAGATTTCGGTGAAAACAACTTCCCAGTTTTTGAATAGACGTTCCATGTAAAACGTGTTGGTTTTCAGGAATTTCTATTGAACGTTTTTTGTTCTAATGACATACACTGTTCCTAATAAAGTGTATTTTGTTCTGTGTTGGAGTCAATTTCCCTTTCATTACTCTAAATTCAGCATTCTCAGTTTGTCAGTAAGATCCATGTGTATGTCTAGATGTTGTATGGAACAAGAATCATTTGAGATGGGCTGCTTTCTACCTCTGAGCCAGGCCTGCATATTTCTTTATTTTGGGGTTGGGCTGATGGGATGGGGTTTAACTTTGGTCTGTGGAACTTTAACAAGCAGACTCCAGTTTGGCCAGGCTGACTTCACCCTGGTGGAGGAGAGAGAAACCTTTTGTGGTACTATCTGTAGGCTGATTCCTGACATTTCTAATGTGTTTGGAGCAAATTTGAAAGGCTGGTGACAAATAGGCAGGTGCATGGCTTCTACAAAAATTCTGCTGCTCCAAATGCTGGGACTTGTTTGTTTCGTTTGGCTGGCCTTTGTGGCAAGACTGACATGTTTACGTATAAAGCTCTTACTTAGTATATAAATTGAAATTTTACAATATGAATAATGAGCTAAACAGGATTCAAGATTCTGCTGCTGTTGTTGTTTTCCTGACTTCTCCTGAAATATGAGAAAATATAGACTGTTTTAATGTGGTCACTGTGTGGTTGGCCACCAGAATTTGTAAATTTTCAGTTCCCTGATAATGCTGTGGAGATGCTGTGTAACCAGTATCTTCCCTATATGAAAGTTAAAAGATTTTTTTACTGATGAAGGAAGCCTTTATACAGTAGTCTGTTTGTCCTATGTTTCAACTACCTGAGTCACAGCCAAAAAAGCAATTGTCTACTACATATTTCAAACACATGCTCAGGGGTAGAAAGGGGTGACTAGAATTCACAGTAATAAAATCCTGCTCTCCAAGTTCCCTTGAAGGAAGCGAACTCATAAAATTTTTGCTGCTGACTTATTTGTCCCAGCCTTTGAAGTATTTAACATTAATTTAGCCTACAAATCATTGGCACCTCCATTTTTCATTGAAGTATCAGGACCTTTTAAAGGCATCCCCTGGGTATGCCTGGGAAAAAAGGTTATACAGGCACATCTGATTTGACTGTTACTCATCTGTCTATATTATGTTTATCCAGGTCAATCTTACATACAGTCTCCATTCTCTAAGTTGGAAACTTTTGAGTTTATATTTTTTGTTTGTGCTTTATGATTAAATACCACAATTTAGATGGAACTCTTAGCTTGCTTTTTCCAGTTTCTTTTCATTGCATTGATATATCTTCCAATGATCAATGGCAGGCTGATGCACTTGGAAGAATGATGACAGTTGTTTCTGGAATAAAATGCTACAGGGGAGAGATTTTTTTTTTTTAAAAAAAAAAGGCAAGTAGAGAGATCTATTCTAAAATGAAGACTACTCTAAGATAGAATGCTAGTGACCAAATTTTGTATCTTATCCATCTGAAGGACTCTGATTCATTCACATATGAATGAAAGGGCACTGTCCCCCACAGGCAGCTTTGGGGAATCTTTTTTCATTTAGTGGTGAGTACCAATGATTGGCCTAGAAGTTGTTTATTTTCTAAGCTTCCTATGGTTGTTCCCCTACCCCACTTCCTCTCTAGGCCTTTATATCTTCAAAACTTTGACATAACGTCCTTTCTGAAGGATTCAGAAGAGATCTCAAAAAAGAAGGGAGAGAAGAAAGTAACGAATCACAAAAAGCATGCAGGTGCCAAAGTGTTTGGCCCTTCGATTTCTATTTGACAGTTAGGAAGGACCATCTGTCTGAAATAGTTCCCACATATATATCATCACAGTTCCCCATTTGGCTTCCATGCTACATGTATCATTAACTGAAATTATCTGAGATGGATTTGCTTATAATTTGTCTTTTGTCATTGAATGTAAATTCCAACAAGATGGGAGCTGTTGTATTCTCTGCTATATTTCCAGTGCTTGGCATGTCTGGGAACTCAATAAATAAAGTGGGCAATTATTCCAAAGTCTTAACTCTTTTAATGTTAGATGTTTTAATGGGCCTGAATCCTGCTTCAGTTAGAATAAAATTTCTGAAAGGATCATACTGATAATGCTTATTTCAAAGGAGATACAAAAACAAAGACTGTGGGAAAGCCATGGTTAATCAGAATTCCAGCCTAGTATTTAGTTGCATTTGTCCTAATATTTTGGCCAAGTTTCAGTTAGCTTAAGTATCTCCTTTACCCTTTAATTTAGTATACTGTTTGAGCTTTCCAAATAATGGCTTGCTCTAATGGTAAATGTTGTTTAACCTTCTAATTCTGGGAGCTACCTGTTCAGCAGAATTTAAGAAATTGTAAGTGATGATTGAAACCAGGTTAAAAAGCACTTAAGGTACATTTGACTGTATGTTTGGCGTTTCTTGGATGGACCGGTTGCTCTCATTATTCTTTTTAATCTGAACATGAATTGCAGGTAGGGATTTTTCTAAATTGATCCAAAACTTAAAACTTTACTTAAAAAGCTTTTCCTATATGCATAAATATACATCATTTTTTTCAGTTCTCTAATGTTGACTCAGTTTCTCTCCTGTACTTTTAATTATAAATGCTCATAACTGTAGATTTTGACCCATGTATTACTTCTTTCCCTCTCTTGATCCCCTCCAGTGAATTCTGACTCTATTGTTGAAACCAACTAAAGTTATTACCATTTAATACATGTCTATAATTAATGCCTTTATTTATGCTACAAAAAGAAAGAAAGAAAATAAAAATTTGATTTTTCTTCCCCAAGCACATCTCTGATTTCTTTCTTTTCTTGCTAAATTGAATATAAATGCCTTAAGTTGGTATTCAAGAAATGTGATGGATTAAAAATGACCCCACATTCTTCACCACTCCTTTCATCAAGTCTTTTCTCATGTTTGCTTGGGACTATTGCTTTGGGCAATTGGATGCAGCAGAAATGATGTCATGCCATTTCCAAGCATTTCCAAGCATGGCAGCTTTCTCCTTCATTCTTGGAACATACTTGACATGTAAGCAAATTCAGATTAAATGGCTGGATGGTCACCTTGTAGGGGGCACACACATTTGGAAAAGAACTAAATTACCTACATTTTGGAGTGCCAGATAAGCTCCATCTGAGTGCAATTTTATAATGGACTGCTAGCTGAAGAAGAACCTTCCAGCTGAGCCCAACCAATCCCTAGAATTTTAGGAAAAGGAAATTATTTTCAGCCTCTTGCATTTAGGGTGGTTTGTCATAAAGTAACAAATCACTGAAATAGGAATTTTGAAGTAAAGCCTCATTTACCCTAACCATTCTTTTTTTTTTTTTTTTTACATTTTCTTAGACCTTTCTGAAGAGTTAGTCAAGTTTGACTCATAAACCCACAAAAATGATCAGTGTTTCCCTTAGCCTATGTCATTTCTGACATCTCACTCTTTTCTGTCAGATTCCCTAAGGTTTGTCACCTTCTACTTTAGTCTTCCCAAAGTTTCTTGTGAATCGCTGGCATGTGACCTTTCTTAGACCTTCCTTTGTAGTTCAAGCTGCATGGGGCTTAGGAAGGGTAGATGACAGTTAACTATAGGCAAGTTACATCCTATATGTGGGCTGTAGTTTCCTCATCTGCAAAATTATGTGGCAAATCAATGAAGTCACTTTCAGTCTTTCGTACTCTGGAATACAATTGCTTACACGAAAATGTTCATTTATCTGTGCTGTCCCATGCTGTCACCACTAACCATTGTGGCTTTGGAGTGCTTGAAAGGTGATCAGTGCAATTAAGGAGCTAAATTTTCAATTGCATTTAATCATCATTAACTTAAATTTAAATAGCTGCTCTTGCTCTAGTAGCTACCATTTGGGACACTACAGTTCTAGAATTCTACAAAACTGAAATGGAAATAACTATTTTCACTTAATGCCAACGAATGTTTAACTCTTGGTTGCCTCAAGATTGTCAGAATTCATTCTCTAGGACTACTTTTCAGGACCACAGAGATACAAATGACCCTGTGGCTAAATATTTCCTCAGTTTCTTATTTCCTCTCTCATCTTAAATTTTAACTGACTTTTAGAATCTTCACCTGTGCCTGAAGCCAGTGCTGAACCCACTTTTCTCTAGAAGTGTAAATCATCCCCTACTTTTCATCACAGCCCACGTAGAGGCCAACAGCCTGATAAGGAGTTGCATTCTTTTTTTTTTTTTTTTTTTTTTTTACAAAACCCCAATAGGCCCAACTTGCAAAGAAAAAAGTACATACACAGCAGTGTCAATTGAAAACCAGCCGGGTGGCACATGCAGTGCAGTGTAGTGGGAATGGAGCTGCCTTGGGCCCTTTGGATGATTGGGGACACAGTAGAGATATTGTGAAATTACCTTTTTTATTGGTTCTTGAGCCTTTTTCAGTAAATGCCTCTTCTTGAAGGAAGTGAAGAGAATCCTGGCGTTCAGCTCGAAGTTAGGACATGTGCACAGTAGTTGTATACTGAATCTATAATTTAGCAGAATTGGAACCTAAGGGGTCTTATATTTGAGCTAATTTCACTTCTGAACATAATTGTGTTTATTAGGACTGCTTTGCTTATGTTTACTGTCATTTGAAAAATAACAGTTGTATCCATTTTTGTTGCATTACAAATGAATGTCCCTTGGTAAATCCTGACCTGTGAGTGTTACTACATTTTGATTTTTTTAAAACTCCCTCAGGGTAGACATGAAATATTAGTAAAACCTTATCATATTTATGGACCAAAAGTGGAACTATCATTGAGAGGACTACTGAAGGTCAGTTGGTCTCGAGTCTACCTCCCTGAACCTAATAAAGGCTATTTATAGTCACAAAACTGGAAGACAAGGTTGTTTGTGTAAAAAGATCTCCAGGAAAATAAATTTTACAGCATCCATCGACATAGGTATGTCAAGAACTTTTGCCTGTGCCTCTCCAAATTCACTTGCGCACTCTTTTTCTCCTGCTGTGATTTAAGACAGTATCTTCTGTCTTCTCTCATTATGGAAGATAACTTGTTGGCATCTCCTTTGTAATAACCAACCATATACTTGAAGATGGTTAATCCATCACCCCCTTAGCCTTTTCTTTTTCAGGTTAAACCATCATATTCCTTTTAACCTTTCCCCAGAAGTTCCATTTTCTATCTTCTTAATTATTTTACTTGCCCTTCTCTGGATCCTCTTCAACCTTTTACAGTTTTCTGAAAACATGGCATAAGAAAAGAATTCTTTATACATGGACCTAAAATTCTGCCACTTGTAATGTGTTCAGTAGAGTTTCTCTTAATTTTAATTTTAAGGATTGTTTGGTATTTGTTTCCACCTCAAACTACCCTTTCCCAATGTGCATATCTGGATTTGTGATAATCATGCACTTTTTTTTTTTTTTTTGGACTGTAATCTGTGCACTGAAAGAGGCTAGAGACCATAAAGGTCAGATTACTTTATTTTTTTAATTCTGTGATTTCCTCTATTTTAGTGTGTTGGCCCTTCTTATATATTTTTTCTTATTTCTTACTGAAATGTAATGGATATATACCAGTATATTAGTATTAAGTAGTTGTGTATATTTTGGAAATATCACACTATAAATCTATTTAGCATCCATCAGCACACATGTTTACAAATTTTTTTCTTTGCAAAGAGAAATTTTAAGATTTTCTCCCTTTTAACTTTTAAATTTTTAAAATGGCATAATTAACCATAGTCTTCATTGTATGTGTTACATCCCCAGGACTTATTTATATTTGGACATTTGTACCTTTGACTCCCAGTACCCATTTTATTTCCCTGCTTCTTGGCCACCACCCATCTTTTCTCTCTATCTATGTGGTTTTATTCTTCTTACATAGTATATTGGGTCCACCAGGAGGGATGTGTGCATTGCTAATGTTACAGGACAGAGGGACAGGTATCCAGAATCCCCAAACCTGCCTGTAGATTCTGCTATCTCCCTCATCAAGACAAAACATAGTTTAATGCATAAGACCTGGAATGGAAAGGGACTTCAAAACAATTAGTGTGCAATAAATAGAAAGGAAAGAATAGAGAAAATAGTTTCCTCATAAAACACTCAAAGTTACCCATCCCCCTGGTGAGTAAAATGCCCAGTTAAACAGTGTTGGACTAAAGCAGGGTCACTGAGGTTCAAAAACTTCCCGCAATTGTGAGGCACCTTCTAGTGGGGACCCATAGCAAAGAGGCACAAGATGCCAGACAAGTCCAAAAGGAAAAAGACATAGTCAAACCCACATCAAGATAAAGGCTGCCATTGTCCGCCTCCCCACAGGTTTGTCACCCACATCTCTTTCTTTTTCAGATGTGTCCTTCCCTGTCCCCCATGCCCGTGACTGAGAAGCAGGCATCACATATCTCTCCGCTCCGTGTGCCTCCTCCAGGTCTTCTTGATCCCTCCTTACCTTCTAGTTTTCTCTAGCTGCTCCTCCCAGCTCAGCACCACCCTCCCTTGGGTGGGGCAGGGAACCTGGAACCTCCTCTTTTTATGCAAATTACCCTGTTAGACTAACAAGGTTTACAGAGGTCTTTGGATTCTTGTCTCCTCTGCCTCTGCCTCTGTGTTTGTTTGTAACTTTCAACCACATGAAAGGCTTAAAGAGGCCTAGGAGGCCTTTTAGTTTTCCTTAACACTTTTATTTCTTCCTAGCAAGCTGTCAGACTGCAGTTACCACTTATCTACCACCTAATTCTTCAGAGCAGAAACTTAATGAAGACAGGGAGCTAGTCCATTGTCTTCACTCACCTTTGCATCTCTGACATGTAACTAGCTAACAAATAATATCTTGGTAGAAGACAGGAATGAACTTTGGTTA
Source organism: Uropsilus gracilis (assembly GCA_004024945.1). Classification (NCBI taxonomy): domain Eukaryota; kingdom Metazoa; phylum Chordata; class Mammalia; order Eulipotyphla; family Talpidae; genus Uropsilus; species Uropsilus gracilis. Next base: position 4,443 of record PVHY01025078.1, on the reverse strand, counting down.
TCAGAAGATTTAGGTTCTTTATAGTGCCAGCGGGCCCCTCTATAACACTGGGCAGTCCCTTAACACTGGTGGCATTCGTTCTTCTGCTATTTAATTAATAGCTTAACGGATGTGTTCTAAAAGTTCATAACTTTTCTTCTCAAATGTGCTCCTTAACAGCTGTATTCAGATTTAAGGATTCAATTTAATTTCATGTTGTCTTATCTTTTCACTATTTCAGCATTACTTTTTCTTATGGTCAAAGGGTTATTTTTTAATGGACATTTAGAATCTGAGGGCATTTAGGATTTTTAAGTCCTTTCTGCATCGGACTGTTTTCTACACCCCTGTCTTCCCAGCATTCTGAGCTCTATATTCCAACACTCCAAAGCTTGTTTTAAAATTTCTATTAACTTAGTCCATTTTGCACAGTTCTTCTGGGTGTTATGCATTCTGCAACCAAAGTTGGATCCAGAAGTGAAGCCAGTTGGTACAATTAACCGCAGACAGCATCATCTGCTCCCTGCCTCTGCATTGGCGGTGCACGCTCATATCTTCTTCAGTGCTTTTCCTGTAAAACTCCCCACCCCCAACTAGGCCTTCTTTCTTTTTTCTAGGCCTTAGAGTTGGGTTTTTCTTCATTGTTTTGTGATTAAGACATTCACTTGCTTCCCTCGTTTTTTGGTCTTGATTGACCACTACCCTCCCTGGCCCAGGTAGCAGACCAGGCCAGTGGTTGCTTAGACATGCTGTCTTGAGCAGCCTGGGAGGCCCCCTCCTTCCTGTTCTCCCTGGCCTTATATGTAGGGAAGCATGTCAAAATTATACAGACTTTGCTTTTTTCTTTGCTTGTTTCAGAAATTCTGGATTTCAAACTGACTTTCTGGCACTAAAGTCGGATTTCTCTGAATGGTATTAAATTACCAGTCATGCTTTGGTCTATAGTTATTACATAAGAGCTTATCCTACATTTTCTCTCCACCATGACCAGACCAGATTCCCAGCAGCTCCCTGAACACTCCTTGCCTTAGTAAGTACCGGTCTCCTTTCCTGGAACCCCATTCTCTTTTCTCTCTCTTTTTCTCCAGACTCACTCAGTTTGGGTCTCTCATTTTCAACCCCTTCCCCTTCCTGCTCAGTGTACCCCTTTATTGAAGTGTAAATCCCGTTGGTTTTGTGAGGTATACAGACTTGCCCACTGCCAGGGCTTGGTGACCTTACTTTCCTCTGTCCAGTGCTGGATGCTGAGCAGGTGCTGGGTGAATGGAGAAAGAAAGGCAATGAGGAACGGGATGAAGGGAAAGAAGGAAGCAGGAAGGAAAGGAATCCATCTCTTAATTCTACAGACTTGGATAGCAGGATCCCTAGGTTACTCACTCAGCACTCTTTCAAAAACTGCTTTTTTTCCAGAGCTGATTCCCTTTTTTCTTCATACGTTTTGTTCTCAAAGATCACTCAGTCATTCAGCAATCCTCCTGCCTCCTGTTGCAATTAAATGTTCATCTGTAGACTGTGTACCCCCCTGCAGGAAAGATTGCTACCAGCCAGGAATCAATGAGAACCCCAACAGAGCCCAAAGAAGTTTGTGCTATATTTTTTCACAAATAAAGGCTTGTTTTCGTTGATTGTTCACAAGCACGCGGGAAAAAAATCATCCATTTACTTCATGGTTACCAGCGCGGCAGGACTGTCTTATCTGTTCCACTTCTGTCTCACACGTGGTATTTTATTTTCCCTGACGTCAGGAACATGTGTGTGGAGTTGTGAGGCGACACTGCTCTGCACAAAGCAAGTGTTCTGTACGAGATGTGAGACTGTCATTGGGTTTTTGCAGCTAAGTACATGGATGTTAGATTGTGACTGAGAAAATAAGGCAATTGGCCTGAGTTCTCCCTAAATCATAGGTCTGCCAGGTGAAGAGTTAGATGCAGCTGTCAGGTGATTTCACAAATGATTTCTTTCATTATTGTTTAGCATGAGCTGTCAATTGCGAAGAGCCGCCAGCATCACACTGTCCAGTACGGTTGTTCCCAATCCCATGAGGCTGTTGAGCACTTGAAATATAACTGGTCTGAATTGTAATGTGCTAAATGTGGAAAATGCACACCAGATTTTAAAGTTTAGTATTTTTTAAATGCAAAATCATTCACAATTTTATTTTGATTTCTTGTTGAAGTGATAGTATAGTGAAGAAATAGTGCGTTAGAAAATTATTTCACACATTTTATTTTACTTTTTTAAAGTATAGCTACTAGAAGATTTTAAATTACATGTGTGACTCACATTATATTTCTCTTGGACAGGTCTACACTGGAGGCTTCAGCATAAGATTGCATTATATACTGAACCCAAGTATTGCTTAGCTTCTGTGCATTTTCCAGGCATACTTCTTTTTTTGCATTAAATGTTACCATTAGAATACATATCATGATGAAGGCATGGACTTTGGACTGAGACAAAACTGAGTTTCAGTCCCATTATATCAGCATCTTGGACTCTTGGCATCTCAATTATAAAGAAGGAATATCAGTCACCTCAACTGACTAGGGGTGTTGCAATGCAGTGATTATCCAGAACTATCAAGAGATGTTATTACAACTGAGTGATTGTATTTTTCCAAAATAACAAATACAACTCTTTTTTGGGGGGGAAATTTTCTCATAAACATGTAACAAATTAACCACTACAAAGAAAACCTACCTCTTGGCACCTGTTACGCTATGCCTACCAGCTCCTAACAGTGGAGTTGCCATAGCTGATGTTCCCTGCCAGCTTATGTTCTTCCCAGACATTGTCTCATCTGAACCTCAGAACACCCCTACACAAAAATATCTGAGTATTGGCTCCGTTTTCACAGCTGTAGCTCTGAGCCACAGCTACAGAAGGTGACTTGCCGAAGGTCACACAGCTTGCAAGTGGTCATCTTTGTCTCTGAGCCCATGCACTCTGATTACACAGCCACATTCTTTGTTTCTGTTTAGTATTGTCCACAGTGAATAGAGAACAGAACAAAAGGCAGGAATATTTGTAGAAAATATGCTTTGCATGGACACCTAATTCTCATGATTTTAGAGCTTATGCCTGTTCTAAAGCAATTCCAGTGGAGTTTGTATGGGGAAATACCCATTGCATGATATCTAGACCACAGTGATTCTTTTGTAGTTGAGGTCTTGTCTCGGTTTCACATAGTAGTTACAGTACTTTGTGCTCTGTGTCCCATATGTCTATAGTAAGGGCTCAATAAGTGTAGTTATTTATTAATGTTCACTTCAGTGCTTCTGAAAATACACCTTCGGAAAGCAAAGCATACAATAGTTAAAAATGACTGTCACTCATTCCTGACTTGTGAAGTAAATGTGCTCTCTCATCATGTAGGATTGTCTGTTAGAATAATCATCTTTGATTAGAGTGGAGCTTGGAGAAGATCTGTGTCTGTTTTGCTGGAATCCTCTTCTTTACCTTACGTGACACACCTGCTTGCCAGGGTACACTGCTGGGAATTCCATGATGTGTATCTTTCCTGTCATTCCATGTTTAACCAAGGGGATTAGAAGGCATTGATGTAGTATTTTCTTTTCAAGTAAGATACTAATACCTGGGTGGGTGGGGATAATGGTGGGGTATTCTGTGATCAAAGTTTAGAGCTTTCAACTCATTTGGAAAGTTGAAATGGACGTACATGGATGGTGCATGGGCTGGAATCACTAGAAGGAAGTAGTTATAGACCTGGAAAAATCCCTCAGACATTTAATTCAAGGATTGATGAGAACTGAAATAAAACTTTGCAGTGGCAGCATTCAACTTACTCCACCTATTTTGCTCCATCCTACCAGCATATTCACATGTGTGATCTCTGGTCTGGAGGGGCCTTAATGAAATGACATGAGAGTGTGGGGGATGGGGAACACAGGTGTTTTCAAGGCACTTTCAGCAAATGCACCACAATTTCCAGGTACAGGCCTGTGCCTTTAACTGGTTGTTAAACAGAGAGCAGGATATGCTTATCTGAAGAGTGACAACAATTGTAAACAGTCACAAAGTTCAGCATTCTGGTTTTAGATCAGGTCACGTGGAACTTAGAAGAAGGTGACTTGGAAATGCCAGCTGTATACAATGGTGGAAAAATGTAGAGGGGAGGTAAAGTTTGCTACAGACCATCTGAATTGTTAAGCAGACCTGGAACAAACAGGAAGGGAGCTCAGAGTCGTTCTATACCACCGTTCTTTGTTGTGCATATGGGTAAACTGAGACCTAGTAACTGGAAAAATAACAAAAGCTTACATATCCCTCTTCATGATGTGCTCGGCACTAGACTTAAATATGTTCTGTACATACTTCATCTCAGCATCAAGTTTATGAGGTAGATACTCATTTGTGAAGTGCCCCACCCATTTTTCAGATGAGGAAATAAGAGTTTCAGAAAATTAGGTTATTTTCTTATGGATGTAGAGTTAGGGCATTTCA